>JAUESI010020225.1:0-11970 GCA_032275145.1 Synergus laeviventris | reverse complement strand
ATAAGATCTTCATTCGAGTTGAGGTTCTGAATTCAGAAGTCTGTTTTTGACTTTCAGAGACTTCAGCTAGTAGAAGAGTCTTGAAAATCTACTTTCACAAGAGAGAGTTAAAATTAAATAAATCACCAATAGGCACGTATGTATTTAGTGTAAGATCTTCTTATGAGAGATCCGCGTATTAACAATTCATGAAATATACATGAAAATTAAATTGAGTGAAAAGATTAAAATAGAGAGGGAATTCATGTAAGAAAAGTTTAGTAATAGAAATAAAGTGAAATGTGTTTAATGATAAATTCTCTACTTCTTCTCTCGTGCCCGAATCCATTAATAATTCATTAAAGTAAAAACAATTTGTAATACAGTAAAAACGTAAAGTTTCAATATATATATATATATATATACATATATATATGGTATATACTTTGAAACTTCGAATTAATATATTATAAGCTGAAACAGAAAAATTAGGTTAGAAGAATACGGAGCTCGCAGGAATGCAACATGGGAGTCCGCGGGGTTGCAGTCGAAAGTTTTAGTATGCATGCCTGTTAGGTATACCTCAAAGTGTTGAAGATGACTCTTGCAAGAAAAATTTTTGCAATTTCCAATTTAACGAAAATTCAGACATACATTTATCGTCTTTTGGAAGTATAGGACTGATTACTAGACATTTTGAAATATGCGCAAAATGACACGTAGAAACTCTACTTTGCATTATCCAATTTATACTCTGACATATTTTTTTTTCAAATCCCATTGTAACTTAACATAGTAATAATCACATGGTATTATTACTGAATTTGCGCCGATATTTTCTGTTAATTAAAAAATGACGAATCATCCCGACTTTGAAATTCTATGAGTTGGATCGAACAACTAGCATTACTACAATTGATCTAGAGGACGAGACTATGTGGCATAATTAAAGATTTTTAGCAGATAAAATTTTACTATTTACTTCTTCTTTTAAAAAACCGCACAAAAGCTGTTAACAAAAATATACATATATGCGGACACATTCTGTGTGGCTCAATATATTTTTTTTACGCCCTAATGGAAAGAAAAATCCTTATTTATTATTGTCTCTCTCCAATACTCACCATATAGTCTTAAAGTACCTTCAACCTTTCCTAAACTATTAGTAGCTACGCAGCCATAGCTTCCAATATCGAGTTTAGAAAATCCTTTGATTGTAAGTTGCATTACAGCTTTATATTCGAAACGATCTTCTTTAATGTTGTATTTGGATCTGTAAAGAAAATAATTTCTATGCGTATAAATAGAAAAATTATGCTATAAAAATTGCAACACTTTTTACAATAAAAATATATTAACAAAGTATGTTGTCTTGCTGACACCCCGATCACATATATTTTTTATTCGCAGTTTTTAGAACAGGTCAAACTATGAATGATACAAAAAAGTGATTAATACAAAATTTTTTTTGGATATTTGTAAAGGATAAAAATATAAATTACATGACCTATTAATTTAGCCCACTTTTAATAAAATTAACCAGATTCTATGAGTGATTTTGACGTCAATAGCACGAAGTCAAAATTAATCGGTCCAGGGTAAATCGGTCCATATTCAACCTAAAAGTTCTTGGACTTATTCTCGTTTGTAAACATGAACATTTTGGAAACAAATGAAATTTAGTAGGTAATAAGTAGGTAATAAGATTTGACCTAATCAGCGGTGTTGAATGCCTCCACTTTTTTACAATCGGTGCCGGTATAATGTCAGCTATATATTCCCAATGTGACTTATATGTTTTAAGATTGCGTTACACGCTGAAAAAATTAATCTGCACTCAAATATTATTTCCACCATTCATCACTGACACGATTGTGAAGAACGATTGGCCGTTAGATCTGTACAGTGTACAAGGTTAATCTTTGCGAGAGACATGTCATCCCACGCGATTTTTCAACCAATTTTTTTGCGCGAGTTTCGTAAGTGCTCGGGTTTTTGGATGAATAATAAGAATTGTAAAAATTCTTACTATCAGTGAAACACCCCGTGAGTGCAGTGCTGTGCCTTCTTCATGGATTCAGAAGGAACTTGGAAAAATGTAAATATTTCGCACTCTTTTTTTCTACAACATCAAAATATTTTCGGTACCCTTCTCTTACCCGAATATATTTAAACATTCCATTTTACCGAAACTAACTAGTTTTTTCGAAACAAAAACTCAGTCAGCGATCTGCCTCATATTGAGACACCCCCCCCCCGCCAAATGACATTTTAAACTGCGTATTTTTGCGGCCTTAGAATCTGTCCTACGAATCCATGGCAGATTGGTGGATTAAAGTAATATCTAAAGCAATTTTTTATTTTTTTTAAAACTTTGCAACAGTCTTAACCCTCTTAGTTTGATCGAACTGACGCAATTGAACTTCGTGTCACAAGAGAGAGAGAGAGAGAGAGAGAGAGAGAGAGAGAGATCTTTACAGATTCATCCAAGGAATCAAGTATTTCAGACATGGAAACAGACTTCTTAGTCGCAGATCCTTGTCTCAAGTTATTTGCTTGATGTCCAATTTCGATCTAAAGGGTAAGCTCACAGCCCACGGTAAATCGCAGGTTGTGCCTCTAAAACATTTTTTGGATGCTCGCCGCTCGCTCCCGAGCTCCCGACTGGCCCAAACAATGTCCTGCATCCTACATCCTCGACTAACCCTTCCACTCTCAGTCCCTACTTATCTTTCTTTAGTGGGTAGGAGATATTTAGTTTGCGCGTTTCGTGATGTAAGATGCTAAGACCCGAAAGCAATCTTACATAATTGGTTGTCATTCTGCAAGGGGCTAATAGTGTACGCTTACAATATGGGCGGTCAAACTTTTGCATTTTAGCCAAAAAAATCGTTTTTTGAAAAGTATTCCATCAGCTTTAAAGATAAAGATCAAAAGAGTTCCTTATTTTAAAATAATGTCGCGATCTGTCCCTCTCTCTTAATATAAACACTTGCATACAATGGAAGCAATCAATTTATAAAGAAGAATCATCATTTAGAATTTTTATTAAAAACAGTACTTACCCATCAAGTAACATGCCATTAGGATTTTTTAACCAGTAATTTATAGTTTTCGGAAATGCTTCAATATAGCATTCTAACAGTACGTCTGTATTTAAAGGGGCTCCCAACAATTGGTTTGAAGCTTTGACTGTTGGGGCAACTGCAAAAATTTTAATAATAAAATTTAAATAATAATTATAGGAATTTTAAAGATAAATTTGTAATTCTGTATAAGAAAATTAAAAAATGTTTAGAGTAAAATGTACAAATGCAATTGATGTCAATTCACTTACAGTTCACGTTAAGAGTAACTCTCTTACTCACTGCTGGCGGTACATCATTGCTTGCTATACAAAAGTATGATCCCATTTGTTGTCGATCAACACGGTATAAATGTAACGAAGACCCATTGTAAACATTCATTGAGATTAAATTATTTCCACCTTAAACACATAGAGAAAATTATTTTAATTACATAAATATCCAACTATTTTTATGCAAACTAATGCGAAAATTACCGATTTCAGAAATTACAGCAACTAGTTCTTCGTTTTTAATGAAACTAGGTAAAATAACAGTGTTATACATATAACTCGGACGAGCCTAGTAGGCTCCCTCGTTGCGGAGAATCCCTGAACCGAGCAAGCGAACATGCTCGCGTATAGGACCCCCCTCTCTACTTAACCACCATTTTTTACTCATTCGATGTGTGGCTTACTTGGTTTTTGGCATTTGCTTTGCTCTAATTGAATATAATATGAAGTTAATAAAATGGATAATATTAATATTAATGAAGTTCCTACAGGTTCAAAAAATAAGTTGTTTAACAAACGTGCCGAGAAGTGGAAAGATTCATATAAACCTCTGTTTAAAAGTCAGGCATTAATTTGCATACATTCTAAGGTTATAATTAATCATGAAGAAACCGGGAACTTAAGATGTCATTTAAATTCAAAGTTACATAAAAGAATATATGCAGATTTTCAAAATAACAGAAAAAATTTATCTCGAGAATTATGGGCAGAAAATGTTGAAAGTACTGAGGTTAAAAGATTTTTCTACAGAAAACAAATCGCAGATCCGAGCGAAGATCAAAATAAATTTAACAAAGATTTATGTGAAATGTTTCTGAGAGCTGATATTCCACTAAAAAAAATTAATAATCCTTTTGTTAAAAAATTTCTTTCGGCTTATACAGGTAAAATTTTCTTTCGACTTAAACTGGTAAAATTTCTTTAAACTCTTAAGACTGTTGCAGAGTTTTAAAAAAACTGCAAATTGCTGTAGATTACTGTCATCCGCCAGTCTGTCATGGATTCGTAGAAAAGATTCTAAGGCCGCGAAAATACACGGTTAGAGATATGTTTGAGAGATGGATAACATTTCAATTTTCAACCACTCTTTTTGCAAGTATTTTTACACTACATAATATTTGTCTTTATGCTCAAAATTAAAGTTAAACTACCTAAGGGCATTGCAAAGTGCAGATTATGGTTGTCCTTAGTGCCATTTACCAAATATTGAATACCAAATATTTAATTTATCTTCATACCATAAGAGCTTCTCACGTAAATAGGAAGCCCATTTTCACGCTTCCACGAAACTCTCGGAATAGGTCTTCCTGTCGCTTGGCAAGTCAGAGTTGCATTTTCACCTTCAGTAACGGAAATATCTGCACTAGTATCAGGCCCATAATTGATGTCTGGTGAAACTAATACAAATATATAAAAATTTATAAAATTATAATATAATTACTTCCATTTACATAATAGAAAGTTTTTCTAGCATAGAATATTTAATACTGCCAAGTAGACAACTTCAAAACCTGACCGAGATAATCATTATAAGCAAAAAACGGTATAGCTATCTATTGCGACTCATGGATCACAACTTTGTGGAAGTTTTAACGTGGAACAAGGGGATAGTTGATGAAACGCGATGGTATAAAGTGCTATAATTGTGGCGAGTTGGGTCAGAAGAATGTACTTGTTATGAGTATGGGGTGGAGGATTAACATACCCAATTTCCCTAAGCATCCTCGTTTTAAGTTCACGCTACTAAACTAAGGACGAGATCAAGCCAAAAAAGATACACATAAATTATTATTATTTGATACAAAATTCGCATGAGAGAGTGAGATTGAGACAGACATAGAAAGTGATGGACTTGAAGAGGAACTCCTTCCACTTCTGCGACCATCCTTTTGAGAACGACTCAGATTAGTATATTTTAATATCAAAAGGACTTTTTGCACTGATTATTAGCAGAGGTTTCTTCGTCACTGAGTGTTCAGTATTTGTTGGCCACTGCTGGTTCCTTGATTGACTCGTCAGTCGTTCCGTTGGTGGGTCGTCAGTGAGGGGTTTTGCTTCCGTGTTCATTTACATCCTGTTTACCTATACAAACCCCTCCTGCTTCGTCCATGATTTTCCCATGGCTCACCCACAGAAGCACGTGTATTCCAAGTAGTAGTTACTCGGTACTCCGTGAGCGACTCTATTCTGAGGGAGTAAACTGAGAAAAGATACAGGGAGAAATTTTGTATGCTGAATATGTTCTTGACCTCTACCCATGAATTGGTTTACGAGGTAGAAATAGTAGTGAACCGATCCGGGTATCGGTCTCGGCTGAGGTTATTCTCTTCTCCCTCGGTCGTTAGGGCATAATTTATGTCTTTCGTTGAGTCAACTCTCACACGTGTTTTAAATAGAACAAATCTTTGATCTTAAAACTATTGATTGGTTACGATCTCGCAATAAAGTGGTGGTAGTCTCGATGGGCGTGAATAAATGTATTTTTTGCGTGATAAAATAAACGAAATCTATGAAACGACATTTTAAAACGCTGCAATAATGGTTTCGTGGTAAATTAGTCATTTTTCGCAAGCTAAACAGACGTTGAAAGTAACATTTTTTACGCGCATATAAAATAAAAGTTTACAAATCAAAATTTGATGGTTAGTATAAATAATCAAGGGGAGAATTATTTTGGGAATTATAAAGTCAAAAGTAAAAATATTTGTAATTTTAAAGGGGAATGTCCATATGGTAGGCTTAACGAGATAGATAAAGCTGATTGTAGTTGATAAACAGACAATTGTATCATCGTTTTTGTTTGGTAGAGAGATACCTTGAGTATATTTAAATTAAAACTAGTAGAAGAAGTTACCCATTACGATGAACCAATAAAAGAAATTCTAAATATTGACGTAGAAGGAATATGCGAATAAGAGGTTGGCATTGATATTAATAAAGAGATAGATTTGAATTATCGAAGTGCATTAACAGATTTTTTTCGAATCTTGGAAAATTTCGAATATGTGGAACCTGAAAGACCTAAGAAAGCTAAAACTAAATGCAAATTAAAACTCATTTTACGAGAAAGTTGACCATTTCACTTTCAACCTCGTCGCCTGTCCTCTTCTAAAAAAGAAGAAGTTAGAAAATTTTTGGTGACCATACCTCATTCTCTGTTTTCATATCCTCTCCAAATTCCAACCATCCAAATGGACTTTAAGCGACCGGCAAAATCAAGATCAAGAGCTATTTTCGTACTTTGTGTCTCCGACCGGGCCATTAAAGAGGCGCCTCGGTGTATATTGCCTACATATAATATTCCTACTAAGATTTAGATGGGGTACGAATTTAAATTATATGGTATGTTGAAGCACAGGCACGAACGATAGGGGAAGGGATTTTTTGGAATTTTTAGCGTACGCGAACCTTTAGATTCTAAATGGAGGTATCTGAAGTAGAATCACTGTCGAATCCCAGACACCCTGTCTGCCCTGCAGAAACCGAGAGTACACTTGAAGGGAAGTCCGAAGAACAAGAACTAGGTCACTTTCAATGAGAAACATTGCGATAGACTTAGGAAATCTCATACAATGAATGGAACGATTGTTAAGCTGAAGCTGGTGATAGACTTTTTGCAGAGGGACTTAATCACATTGTTTGAGAACAACTGCCCACTATGCACAGTTGGATCGAGAAAAAAGCGGTTCATGGATGGAATAGTCACCTGGAAGTCCTTAGGGCGTAAACAACGAAACTCTACCATAGGCTATATTAGAATAAGGTGGCTTCAGACTGGGACCTCTATGGGGTGGACAGGAAGGAGTATGAGAACAAAATAAGAAAATATCAACCAGAAAGTTGGAGGTACTTCAGGGCAACTATAGCTCTATTAAACATATGATATTGTTGAAGGCGTGTTAATGTTCTATTTGCAACAAGCATATTTAACGGCTATCAAATCAAAAAGGTGGGATGCGAATAACAATAAAGTTGATTCCATAAAACGTACCTAATACTTTGAGCAATCTGCGGTCTTAGTCACCGCTGCTTTGGAAAAGATTATTGTTTTGATTGCTAGGGTTGATAGGATAGTTCTTATGGTGATATGTATTACACAAAATTACATACATGTGAAACATATTATTTACGAAAAGTCACCAATTCATAGACTGCAGAAAAAACAGTAAATGGATTATAGGTTTCATGTGGCACTCTATAGGGTGTCCCGGCTGGAACTGTCACGACCTATATATCTGGATAGAAAAGAAAAATGCCAAAAAAAACATAAATCAAAATTTCCTTTGGTAAAAATGCATTGAAGTTTTAGTTTTTGAGTAATGTAATGATGAAGTTATACCAATCAGGGGCGTCGCTTATGTACATGTTTTTTTCATAAATTTCCATTTATTTTTTAAAAAGATACAGCAAGTGAAAGTTCACTGATTTGAAATTCATGCTGATAACCCTGCTTTTTGACCTTAATTTGTTCATAGCTCGTTAAAAAAGTTTTGTGTAAAAAACCATCAATAGGAAAAATTTTCACAATAAAAATATCTTTACCATAATCTGAATCTTTTTTATTAGCGATTATTTATGGCTCTCAACGCACTGTACCGTACCGCAATACCGAGAGATACGGGCTCAGAAGACGACCCTCACCTCGTATAACCGGCTGCTCACCATTGCAGTTCACTCACGCAAGCTTACTTTTACATTTACAGGGATTAGCCAAGGCGCACACTCAGACAAGCTTGCTCTCCCTCTCTCTCTCATGACGAATACACCGTTAATAGAAGGGCAAAAGCGAAAAACGAATCGTTACAGCTTTCTGATCAGTTTTTCATAAGGAATTATAAAATATAAATATGTACCTTGAATACTAGGACACCCTGATATAACGATTTATTCACGGGTGTAGGAATGTGTGAAAAGGATAAATATTATAGAAACACCAAATATTACTTAGGCATTTAAACATTACCTAATATATCCAAGCATCCAATTTTGGATACCATTGGACTTGTGTTGATCTGACACATGTAACATCCTCTGTCGGATTCTTTTAGTTGTCGTATATGAAGATTCCAAATGCTATTTAAAACTTCTACTGTATTTAACATCGTTCCTGTGACTTCATAATTAGCACTATTTAGATCATTTTTTGTATTAATACCAGATTCGTATGAAATTGTTATTCGAGCATTCTGCGTGACTGTCCTGGTGTGGAACGATAATATCGTTTGATCTCCTTCACGTAGCCAGCCTACCTGTAATTAAAATTTAGGTTGTACATATGATTAGAAGAATACATCATATTTAACGCAATTTTTATATTTAATCCACAAGAACTATTTTGCTTATAAATTACACTTTATTTTGAACGATAGGATATATATTTAACAAATATTATTAATACGTAAACTGAGTTTTTGGAAAAATTACCCGGTGATAAAATTGAAAGGCTGGTAACCAGATTAAATAAAAATTCAACAGAAATATAATAAAAATAATAATTATTGTATATTGCACTGGTTTGCATTGTCATATCAACTGCTCTGCATGCTAGATAGTGCTGGGAAAATCTTAAAGCACACACTGACTAACAGGCTGGATGTTGACAGTGGGAACAGCCTTTCTGAGCAGTACTAGTTCATCTTTAAAAAAGGCAAGACAACTATGGAACCGGTAAGCTTAGTGATTAGTATAGCTAAAAATGTGATATTTGGCAAATGTTTAAATGGGGGCAGAAAGTATAAGTACTATTTCGTAGATACATTCGCTATCAAGGATACCTTCAATATGGAATCGTATCTGCGACGAATGCGTGGAATGACATGTGAGTGTGTTTGTGAGAGATGGGTGGTGTAACAATTGGATGAGAATGAAATGTTGTGTGAATAACAGTATAGGTGTGAATATGAGCTACTTGTGTAAAAATGAGTGTGGTAATGATTGTTTTGTTGAAGTGAGTGGCTCGTGTGTACGCGTGTGTGAACGGCATGAGTGTACGTATGTGTGAACGGCGGATGTGTCTGAATGAGCGTATGTAATTCTAGTACTACGGTTCCAGTGAGAGAACAAGCGTGAGTGAATGCGCGCCTAGGATATCCCTGTAAAGCATAAAAAGTAAAGAGGCGAGAGTCGTCTCCTGATCCCTTCTCTCTCGGAATTACGGTTCGGTACGGTGCGATGAGAGCGTGTGTCACACCTTACGGTGTGCCTCCATATCTCGCGGTCGTTAATGCGTCGGTTCGGTGGGTCGGGCTCGGGATAGTCTCTAGTGCGGTAGGCGAGTTAAGCCCACATTAGGTTGGTGATATAGTCGACGTAACCTTACACTCGATATACGGCTAGATGCGTTAGTTGACCGTATACTTCGAGTGGGATAAAAATGGTTTCTAGTTAGCCGACGTAACCCTTGGCTCAGCACATGACCATAGTTGTGTCAGTCAATAGTGGGTTAAGTAGGTCCAACATAGCCTAGTCTGAACCCTGTCAAATCTTTGTCCAATATATACGGTATATACGGTGTTCGAGATTGGAATAGTATTTCTACTGTGGTCGAGAGTACCATCGGGTTGTGTACGTTTCTGGTTCTCACCCCTCCCCACCTGGTGGATCGAGTATCTATACCACGGCTCGGTGTATACTGTGTGTCACCGCACATTATCTATTAATATTATATTTAATATTCGATCCTTCGTAAAGACAATCACGGGTGAATCTTTTCACATTGCTTCTAATGTTACGCGAGTGCAAGTAAGACACATGGGTTGTTTTATTCAGCATACATATATCAATAAAGTGATCAGTGCTATTGTTATACAAAATTCTAAGTGGTTTTAAATTTCTCTTTTCATCGATTCCCTCATTACCTATCCACTGGCAGACTGGCAAATAATATATTAGTTCCTCTCGCGAACCCACGCCCATAGTTGTGCCCGTTGGTCGTGGATTGGATGACCTTTACCAGAGTTTAATTCCTGTCATTAAAATTGAATAATAAATTTGTCTAGCAAAGGTGGTGAAAGGGAGCCTCCCAAAGGGGGATGTCAGTCAGGTCGCCCTGGCTGACATCTTCCTTGCCTGAGTGAATCGTGACTCTAGTTGCCCATAAAATATTCTACAAAGTGCAGAGTGGGTTTCTAAACGGGCCTAACGTGGTCCAATCAGGGATCCAATGAATCGAAGGTGTGTGCTTGTTACCAGGGCCTAAACGCGGGTTCTAAACGGGTAAACAATTTAAAATATTCTACAAAGTTGAGTGTGGGTTTCTAAACGGGTCTAATGTGACCCATATATCAGGGATCCAATGAATCGAAGGTGTGGGCGTTTAACCAGGCCCTAAACGGGTTCTAAGCGGATGCATAATTCAAAATATTTTAAAGTGCAATCTGTGTGTCTAAACGGGCCTAACGTGGCCCAATCAGGGATCCAATGAATCGAAGGTGTGTGCTTGTTACCAGGGCTTAAACGGGTGTGGATTTCTAAACGGGTCTAACGTGATCCAATCGGGGATCCAATGAATCGAAGTTGTACGGATATCTTACCGAAGTCTAAACGGGTTCTAATGGGAAAATAAATTAAATTATTTTACAAAGTCCAGTCTGGGTATCTAAACGGATCTAACGTGGTATTATTAAGTTATCAATGAATCAAAGTTGCTTTTTAGCAGGGTTCAAGCGGGTTCTAGTGCGAACTTAGATTGAGATTTTTTCAAGTGCGCCCTGAGTATTTAGACGGGTATAGGTGTGCTCTATCTGGGAGCTCTTTAATGAAATATGGGTTAAGAATTAATTTTATAATAATAAGGTTTTGATATTATCCTAATTTCATTTATTTGAAGTGTTTACATTGCCTGGTAGTAGTTATTGAATTGTGAGCGAGTAAACTTATTATTGAATTTCGGTAATGTTTGGCAGCGTCGAAAGGAATACATTGCCTTCGCCAATGTTGATAACAACGCATTTTTCAGCTATATCGGATACAAATAGTATTTCTTCATTTGTGCGTTCCTCAATTCTATACAAATTTTTCGACGTAAATTCTTTTATATTCGGTAAATTAGGATTCTGATTTAAATTAGATATGCGCACTTTTGATACCTTAAAATAAACAGGCGTAACACACCCTACTGATTCGTATAAAAACAAAGTTTGGACTTTACCGAATTGGTCATTTTTAAAACGAAAAACGGTATCATCAGTTTTTTTAGGACGTGTGTACATAATCGAATTAACAATCATATTTTTAAAAATGCATCTTTCGAAGGTAAGAATTGGCTTGTCTGGAGTAGAAAGTTCCTCGTATTTGGGATCATGTTTCCCATGACCCATGAGTACAACTTCTCCAAAAGAACAACGCTGAACTGTGGTTACCTCGTTTCTTGAGAAAAATGATTCACAAAATGCAAAACACGGAGGCGTTACGGCGACTTCTTGCACCAAAGATCGAAACACATTTTTTTGAATATTTTTTTTCGCCATTTGGTCGTAAACACCTTTGGGACTGTGAACATCTCGCTTTAAGTAGAAGATGGCGTTTTCAGAAGGAAATGTTGATGTTGCCCATATTGGACCACCATATCGTACGCAACAAACTAGATGTCTTAATGTGTGTACATTGAAAGTCACATGATTCTCACCATACAA
>JAUESI010020224.1:0-11974 GCA_032275145.1 Synergus laeviventris | reverse complement strand
GGCCCTTAAAAGCCCTTAATTAGCCCTTAATTATAGAGTAGGTCCCAATTCGATTTGATAAAGTGGCGGTGCTAGCTTCAGAGACCTTCTGTTTCACGTACTTCCAAACCTGAAAAATGTTCATTTGTATGTATTTTATTAACACTATACAGAGAAGTTTTTTGCAAAGGCTTTTTTTAAAATATATTGTTATCAACTAATGAATGGTATTATTTTAATAAATAAAAAATTGTTTTACCAAAATTATTATGTGTTTTCCTAAACATAATCAGAAAGAGGCAACTTAAAAAATTAAATTAATCAAATAAATTATTATTACATTATTAATTAAATTAATAAAATTTTACATATTTTATGTCAATTGAAGTGTTATTATTTATTTTTAAGTCAGCAAAGTTTTTTTCTTTTTTTTTTCGTGCGCCTACACCTTGGAAATTTTCTTTCACTTCACTCAAATCCCTGACATATGGCAAAAGATAGTAATAGTACTCCAGCAACACCCGATTTTGTGCTATTTTAGATACGCCGAAAATTGTTCATTTAACTTTTGAGGGCATACAATATGAATGAAATGCATCTTCACTGGTGAGAGAATGAGTATATAAAAACTTAAATAAATTAAATCATAATTTCTAGTCCAAAGTCGAGAAAGTACATAACGTACACATTTTACACGTTAAAGTCCATAAGACAAAAAACTCATTTTCGGGAGTAGTAAAAATGATTTTTTTTTTAATAAAAAAATACGTATATTTTCTTTTTTTGTAAAGAAGAATTTCGTAAACGGGCCCATTAAAAATTCCAAAATTTAAATTTTTGGGCCACTCTAGTGTATATAAATGTGTATTAAATTCCTATAAAAGCTGTAGAATGATGATTCATTTCCAATTTTGTATTGTTAATTAAAATTAATATTAATATACTGTAATAGAATAATAATAATAATAATATTAATATATATGTAAATACTAATAATATATATTATATGCAGTATTAATATTCTACACCTGAAAAAACTAAACCTGAAAATCGAGGCAATACCTAAGAATTGGGCGAAACATTAAATCGCCAACAATCGCAATTCCTAGAATTTCTTCTAAATTCGGATCAAGAATGATATATATAAACAGAGATAATATAAGTAGAAAACGGCCGAACTTTTCCGAAGATCGGCAATCGTCCATCTTCGAGTTTTCGGGTTAGAGGTGGACAGCGGGCACGTGTGCAGTGTGCACATGCTAAAAAGTTCCTTTTGCACATGCTGCGATGGCGCAGCTGTAGCAAATCTGTGACGGACGTGAATCTTTATTTGCGCGAAATTTAAATTTGAATTTGTATTCTCGCGAAATAAATTCTACTTTCTGCTGCTTTGGGCGGTCCTTCCATTGTTCAGACTTGAGAGTCCGTCCACTGATTAGGGAATCCGGAAAAACTCCAACGTTCTCCTCTAATGTCCTTGATGATTTGCCGAAAATGGATTTAATTGATTTAATTCTATTACTTGAGAAAGAAACAGGATTTAATTAAATGAATAGTACTAAAATTTTATAATGTGAGAATTGAGGTTTATTTATCTATTAGTCTGCTATTAGAGAAAATATTCTAAGTGTTACACGAGTTAAATTATTCGGAACCACGAGAGACAGAGTTTCACCATTCGAAGCGGATCGAAATCCGATCGAAGTTCTCGATCGATATGCGCTCCTGAGGGTGTCGCGCATCCCTCTCACATCCCTACTCTAGCTAATTAATAGCCATTTATCCAATTGGATTGGGTCCCAGAACTGCACGGGTCACGGAAAAGTGACTTAAGCCCTTTTCCTAGAATTGTTTTACGATCGATTTCGGCAGGCGCCAGAGTCGATTTCCCGACAAATTTATGATGCTAAACTGGACCACCATGGACCCTCATACCCAAACATACTGTCAACATTCATATCTTATTAGTTCGTTATAAACTATCCTTCTCTCTTGACACTATTAAAATGTCACTATAAATCTACTTTTTAGTTTACAAATCAACTTGGCTCTTCGGATAATTTCTTTGAAACTCTCTTATTACTATATAAACCTTTTTACATTATTTTTTCACACTAAATATGTTCATTGATATAAACAAATTTTATTATTTAGTTCACATTTCCTAAGTTATAAATTCTCTCACGTACCCTTAATATTTATGTTTCAATTAAGTTCTCAATTTATTGTGTACTAAAAGTCAAGTTGTAGTTATTTTTCATCCGGCACAAATTTTCATTAATAATTCCTAGAATCATTCATCCATTTCAATTCTAAAAACTATTTCAATACAATATGCCTTAATTCTATCAAGTCAATTCACCTTTAAATGCTATGCCAATCTCTCTTTGATCATAATTACTTTATTTGTAGCTTTTATTTCTTAAATATTTATTCTAAATTCCCTTTTAATCTTGCGTTAATTTGAGTATTCCCGAAAATTTCAATGTCCAGTAGGTGCTGCCTCTACCGGAGCTCGTCGCAACGAACAATCAATCTCAGATTGTTACAAATCTGTTACGGATGTTAATTTATTTCACCGCGAAATTCAAATTAAAAATATTTTACTTGTTCAATTCAGTGATTAAATTAATTTAAGTTAAGTTAGTAGGCTGGTTCTCCACTCTTCAGACTAAAATGCCCGTCCCCCGAGTCTTAAATCAAGATTAAGCTCCAACGATGTCCTCCATGTGTTGAACTTATGAAATTTGTTTAAGATATTAAATGAATGAAGTAACTACTGATTAGCTTTTCTAAATTAACAAACGTGAACTTTATTTGTATTAGTGCGAAGGAATTACTGGTTCAAAGTTTTGGATGTATAATGAATGTGAATTCGTCGAAAATATTCTAAGTCCGTAATTATCGAACAAAATTTGTAAGTCGGATAAGCGATATTGTATAATCGAAGAGCAACGGTTTTGCGTCGAGAGCAGATCAAAATCTGATCTTTCAAATCAATCTGTATAAGCTCCTGAGGGCCTCGCGCACTTCAACCGATCGTTTGCGCGGCCCTACTCTAATTATTTTATGTTCATTCTTCCAATCATACTATTTGCTTCGTTCACACGTGTCGCTAAGTCCCTCCCTTAACTAGGTTCCTAGAAGGGCTTTATCTGCGTATTTTCCTGCCGCCTTGGGTCTTTTTCAGACACATAAATTATTTCTAGATTAAACAACTTCATATTCGATACTCAAATCTGATGTCAAATCTTTTAAATTTATTACTTCCATATAAACTATTCATATAATTTCTTGGATCATTAATGTCTCTATAAATTATTAGTTAGTTTACAAAATTAAGTTATTTCTTTCGAATCGTTGTTTAATTCCCGATAATTTTCTTGCACAAAGAACTTTCAGACATTTCATTCTCACACTCGCTCTTCTCTCATTACTTAAAAAAATTAAGATTATTCTCAGATCGTATTTCGTTAATTATACATTTCTTCACGTTTCTTTAATATTTAGGTTTGAGTTAACTTATGAATTTATTACGTACTAAAAGTCGAGTTACAATAATCTCTTTTCTTGTATAGATTTAGATCAACAATTCCTAGAATTATTCACATGGTTAAATTAGTCAATTCAATTTCAATACAAGTGTTTTAATTATATCAAGTCGATTCACCTTTAATTGCTATACCAATCTCTCTTTATTAATAATTATTTATTTGCAGATTTTACTCTCAAAAATCTTTCGCTAAGTTCTCTTTTAAATTTACGTTAATTTGAATCTTCGCGCAAATTTCAATGTCTAGGAGGTGCTGCCTCTGCTGGAGTGAACGTAAACTAACAATCGTTCTCAGATTGTCACAAATTAGCCGAATCCTAATACATGGGATTTCCAATCTCCCACCTCATCTCTGCTATAACAAGCATACTATCTGACGCTACAACGAGCAAAATGTCTCGCCTTCATCCCCACTATTTCGCCGGTTGAGCTTGCGCAGAATATGCTAAAATTCATAATACTTTTGTTCTTGAGCCTTCAGAAAAAGGATGATATATTACTCAAGAGACAAGTTTAACTAAAATATATGATATTTGATCAGACACAATTATTATTACTGAATAAAGTTAGCTGTTTCGTGTTCGCTCGCACGACCAGGCTGAAGAGTTCAATACTTACTGTCACACAAGCTACCAGCCGAAATACAATATAGTAGTATAGATGAGTCACATATAAAATAAATATTATGACTAAATTTGGAATATCAAGAAATCAAAATATTACAGTCAATTATTAAATTAACGAAATATATAATAAAAATTAGGTACTGTCTATTCCGAACATTACACTCGCCTCATTTGGATGAAATTGTCTCACAATAGGATAAATTTAGGAAGTATTGATTTAAAACATCAGTCAAGACATGAAGCGGGTGCGAATTAAGACCAGAACATACTTGAGTCAAAAACGTAACCATTTCCTCAAATTTCCTGTGCCCAATTGCGCGCTTAAGATGATGTTTAACGGAATTTATTGCTGCCTTCCAGAAACCCCAAAAATGAGGCGCTCTCGGTGGATTGAATCTCCACTCAGTCCCGTCTAAAGCAATGGTTGAAGCGATAAATTTTGATTCCTTAGAAGCCTCAGCGAAGAAGGATTAAAGCTGATCGACAGTTCCAATAAAGCTAGTTCCCAGGTCACTGCAGAGTGTCGCACAAATGCCTCGACGAGGTGTAAAGCGTCAGAAGCCAGCTAAAACGCCATCGGTCATGCAATCCAACACAGCTTTAAACTGAACCGCTCGAGTGGAGCAACCTAAATATTGCGATGTAACCTTTGTATGATTTATGCCCACGACCTTTCGTTGTTCGAAGATAGACAGCTCCAGCACAGTCCACACCTGAATGAAGAAAAGCATTGTAGGTATTGAACGAATGGCTGATAGGTCTTCCATAACCTGCTGTGGTTCAATAGCTCGATGACGAAGACATGGTAGACATCTATGAATAAAGGCTCGCACAACTGTGCGACTTCGCAGGAATCGTAGGATCCAATATCTCTACCTCATTGTGGTATATCGGAAACAATATCTGTACAAAAAAATGGAAAAAGTTTGCGAAATTTTAACAAAGTATTTATCCAATTTTTCGTAAAGAGTGTTGCCAATTAGAAAAAAAATTATACGTCTTGGTTTACGTGTAGAATGAGTGCGGACGGCGAAAGGTCATATAAATATATACATATACAAGTCCTATAATTCTTAATATCTAAATACAAATACATATGGACGTCAGTTCCCTTGTCTTACCCAGTGAAAAATCCGCCTGCTCGAGAACAGTATGTCTGTGGTCTGCTAGTGGGACGCAATAACGTAACAAGTGGATGAAGACGTCTACAGCCGCCCCAAATCTTTCGCATGCCAGTGTTGAACATTTAACCGTGGTGTGCCTATGTTTCCCTAGATTGTTATTCCCCGTGAGGATTTTCACTAAAATCCTAATCCTTGGCCTGACAAGCTTCACGAGATCCCTCGACCAAGTCCCTATGGCGTTACCCAAAAAGGCCCTGCTCGTGCCATATCCTGGGCTTCGCTGCCATCTCTATTTTTTTTATTTTTGACCCATTTCTTAATAAAGTTAATCTCCTCCTGAAAAGACATGTTCTTCGGGACCACATAGCCTTGCGCCCTCCTTGGCAAGCCTATCATCCCCTCACTGCCCTTCCACCCGGTACGGTCTGGTATCCAGATGAGATGTACAATGATTATTCCGTGCAATCCCTTGGAGGATTGATCTAGATTCCTCTAGTCGCCTAGACGAGACGTCGTCTCTGTTCAATGCTTTTCGCCTGAAAGACTGTGTTGAAACCATCCAGCCTTTTGGCCAAATATGCCTTCCTCCCAGACTCCTCAATTTGGGATGTGGACCTTAAATTTGGCCACAACTACCAACTGGGTCTTTATCTTATCCTGTGGTGTTCAAGCTCGCGATTTTACGGTTAAGTAGTCTTGCTTGGTCTTACTACGGATCGTCGTCATTCAAGAGAGTCTGTTCCGGTTAAACGCGTTGTTATACGCCGGTTCTCGATTATTGGCCGTTAGGCCCGTGTTTTCACGATTATTTAATAATCGTTAATTATTATAAAGTTAAGTTGATAAAGTGCAATAAATTTAGCATTCTTTTACAAGTATTAGTGCTTTATTTGAACTAAACCTTTAGGGCCATCAGAGCCAACTTTTATTAAAGAAATACAGTCCACTATAATTAAACCTAGCCAAATTTGAATATTAATCATTTGGTATAGTGCAAATGAATTGTGCCTAAAATTTTTATTGAGCACTAGTGCTCGATATATCCACGTCAGTTGTTGTGGGCCGAGCCCCTATTTCGTTCTAATAGCTGCTTTACACTGCCAGAAGTTGACCCATGGCCTGAAATTTGCTCAGTAGGTGGCTACACAGGTTGAATTTCTTATTCAGTATGACTCCTAGATATTTTACCTCGTAGGCATAGGCACCATCGCATTTCTAACCGATATACAAACAGCCTTCTACGTTTATATTTCCACGGGTCTTTCTTAGACCTCTCTGTATGATGTCTCTGAGTTTTTCTTCGTACATGCGCAAATAAGCTGACGCTATAATATTTCTATAATCAAGCAATCTTTCTTGCTTCGAACTGATCTCCTATGTAATTAAAATTTGTTGTTAACTAAATCCTTATAAACGGTGAAGGACAAACTAATCTTGAAACTTTACAAGCTACAATTTTTGAACTAACATTGATTTACACTCATGTCCTTGTATCGCGTGCAAATTAATTATTAGTTTTCCAATCATAGTCATTTTTTATTCTTTATTATTGATGAAAAGGATTAGTAATTGAATTCACTGATAAAATTGTTAAGAATTATGCAAATATCATTTTTTGTATATTAATATTTCCAACCGTCGTCATGAGGTGTAGTCATATTGACGAAAAGCAGAAAATGTATGGTATTTCCTAAACGTTAAGAAAATTTTATTCTTCCGAAAAGGGTTTGTTCGAGATTGAAAATATCTCTATTGGCGTTCGTGAGTACCATCGGGTTCTGTGTATCTCTGGTTCTCACCTCTCCCCTCCTGGTGGATCGAGTAGCTAGGCGCGGGGAGAGGGGAGAGTCCAGTTATGCACTATCATCGACTCGGTGTGTACTATCTGTTATAATATCTAATTTTCGGTCCTTCGTACAGACAATACGGGTGAATATTTTCACCTGTTTTTCTATCACTTTTTTTATT
The DNA here is from genome assembly GCA_032275145.1 of Synergus laeviventris. Taxonomy (NCBI): domain Eukaryota; kingdom Metazoa; phylum Arthropoda; class Insecta; order Hymenoptera; family Cynipidae; genus Synergus; species Synergus laeviventris. The sequence goes on along the minus strand of JAUESI010020224.1, from coordinate 4,724 downwards.
CGAGTAAGACACACGGGTTGTTTTACGCACATATTGTAATAACTAAATAAAGTGGTCAGTGCTATTTTATATTCTTATATCAAGTGGTTTTAATGACTCGTTACCTCGATTCCATCACTATCCATCGATATACAGAGCGGCAATAAATAAAATATTAGTTCCTATCGCGAACAGCGCTCTAAATTTATACATCCATTGAACAAATTGAATTTTGCAGTAAACTGAAATAAAATGAAGGAAATAATTTTTATTACTTACAGTAGCCTCCGACTTATTCGAATACCAGATTTGTAATATCCCTGCTTGCTTTTCTCCCACTCTCAACACCTCTGAATATTCTCTCATCCTTGCTTACTCAACTGTCAAGAATTATGTTTCATAAAGTGGGGGAACTCGCTTAACGCAAATTCCAGTCCCAGTCTATTGCAACAAGTGGGTAGGTACAGTAACTGTAAAATTAAATTTCATAACGGCCATTGTGTGGGCGCAGTTTGCTCCTGAAGGACCAATACAAGGTCTCCTACTTTGAGTGGCGTAACAGGTCTCTGCCATTTAGGACGAGTATGCAACTCGTGCAGATACTCATACGACCACCTCTTCCAAAAGGTATGATAAATCTGAGTCAGAAGATGCCATCGTGCCGAAGGAGTGAGCTTCTGACCCACGAGCGAAGGTTTTGGGACGGTCTGAACGGGAGATCCCAGAAGAAAATGAGCTAGTGTCAGAGCTACCAGATCGCTTAGATCGTCCTTGAGGAACTGAATCGGCCTAGAATTCAGGCAAGCCTCCACTTAAACCAAGAAAGTGGATAACTCCTCAAAGGTCAGAGTGGTATCTCCGCACTCTGCGAAGATGGTGTTTCACGGAGCTTACCGTCGCTTCCAAATGTACGGCTCTCGTCGCGCACCACACAAACACCGCGATGTAGCCCTTATACGCCTTATGTCAGTGTCCCTTACTCGTGCGGATCCAGATAGGTCCTGCGTTTTAAAGGCCCGTATCCAAGAATGCCATGATTGCTGGTGTGACCCTGAAAGAAGGCAAAGAAAGTATTATTTGCGATGAGGGCCAGGCCCTCTGTAGAGCGCAGATAACACATCGGCGACGCACTCATTTCACAGCAGCTCTATCCTGACAGAAATTATGTGTGTTGCGTATAAGAAGCGTGATCAAAGGCGTGTCCTTAGGCAGAATGTAGGGACATCGCTCATCCTAGTACAACACTGCATGAGCTAAACGGCCTCCCAACCTCATGAGACCATCCTTGTCCAGGAAGGGTAACAGGAAGGCTTGTAGGCGTTTCGAAGCCTCTGTCCATGTGACAGTGTCGATGTGGCAAGATAAACTCTCCAGAGTTTTCTTGCGTAACCCTTGTCCAAAACGGAGACACAGGGTGGTTATCCGTATCAACTGCGTCAAAGTAGAGAACCTTGTAATAAGCCACGAAGATGTTTTTATTTCCTCGATCCATCGCTCTTCTCGATCGATTGATGGATCGAGACGTTCCACTGGGTTGGGGAAGAGCTCAACTGACCTAGGAATAGAATCTCCTTTTCAAGCTACTTTAGTCTTGGCCATCACCAAGGATACCCTTATGTGACCTTTGATGACGTGACTCGCAGATAGAGAACGGCATCTATTGCCTCAATTTCGTCCTGGTACTGAACTCTTTGATCACGCAGTGATTTGGACAATATGGGTGAATCTTTTCACCTGTTTTTCTATCACTTTTTTTATTCGAGTAAGACACACGGGTTGTTTTACGCACATATTGTAATAACTGTGTTGGAGATCCTCGTGGTCCGTTACCACGTCCATCTCCCCCAGATGATCATAGTCCTGGATGACACGTTCATGTTCCCGAAACTATCAGGATTCCTTTGAAATCGCTTCTCCATCTGTAGGAGAGGACTTTGAGGAGTCACTCCTAAGTCCCCAGACAAAGCGAGCGATTCTTGAATGGAAGGTGCACGATATAGCGTCCTTGTGCAGTGCTAGTAGGTAGGTCCTCCTGGATGACAAAACTACGAAAGAGTGGAAGTAGTTCGCAGTCCACCGTAACCTGTGTATCTGCAACTGAAATCCAATGATCATCAGATTGATCGTTCACGAGTCCAGATAGAATCCAACCCTACATAGTCCGTTGTGCGGTCGGAGTACCTAGACTTCCTTTTACTACACCCTCCTCTAAGATGTAGGCATAAATGTTGGCTCCTACAATCATTTTAAAAACCCCACCCGTATATATGAAACGATCCGCCATCGAGAAATCCTTGATGTGTAGCCTTTCCCTTACCGCAATGCCCTCAGGTGTTGAATGAGTTGTGAGCTTGAACAGTACTATAACTCGTACACAAAATCCTTGAGCAGGATTAATGCGAGAGTTCAGCCGTGCATCCACGAATCCTTTGGTCAAACGTGATTTTTGACCGGGAACTCTATGGACCGTAATAGTAGCGAGCTGTCACGATAAACGCAATCGTTGCACCAAAGACTCAGAAGCAAATAAGCTTTGTGCTCCTTGTTCGAGAAGGACCCTTGCTGGCAGTTGCATCCCATCAGGTCTCCTGGTGTCGCTAGTAACACCTCCCCACCTATTCAGAATCTAGGTTGCTCTTGTGAATCTGTGGGTACTAGAGAAAAATTAGGAAAAACAGCGCTATTTGGATTTAAGACTGAGTTTGTGTAAAAATTCCGAAAATCTGACCTCACTGCCAGGCTGAAACAAGGTGTGATGACTCCCATTATATTGTTGACAATGCTTGGTTGATGGATAGTCGCGTGAGTAATGGTTGCTGAGACAGTTGAAGCGGAGACCCTTCTGCTGTACCAGCTTTCTGCGCTTTGACACTGTTTTGGCCCGTAAACCTAAGCATTTAAGGTGGAAATGATTACCTGAGGAAAATTTGCAACCCTTATTGACTGCCGTCGCCTTATGAGCGAGCATTGGAATTTCTCTTTTGGAGCTCTTGGAGCTTATTGCCATTAGTTTTACCTTATTACTGGGCATCTCATCCGATGTTGCCACCGTCTCCAAAGTGGCGACCTTGGTCAGCAAGAAGGTCTGTAGGTCCTTGAAGGTTGGTTGTTTCGTAGAACCTCACAACTGATCCTCCCGCGCTCTACGCGTGACTGGCTGGAGACGTTGTCTGGTCATATGTACCAACCAATCATTCCATTGGTCGATTGGTAGTTGTAAAGTCTTAAGGGCTCCCAACACTACCACCGTGTCGTTCACTAACGCCCCATGTACCAATGCGCACTCCCGTGTCATTCCTGGAATTTCACAGAGCTTTGACAGATGCGTACTCAAAATAATCCTGTTATTGTCGTATCTGTCCATCAGGGTCGTTCATGCCCGCTCGAAATCCCCAGAAGTCATAGGGATGTTCTGTAATAATTGTGCAGTTTTTGAACGAACGATAACTCGCGTTCATCCTTCACCATCGAAGTAAACAAATGAGCAGGTCAGCTATATTTTCCAGTCAGATGACAATGATCTCGCACTTTTTATCTTCGGGTGCTATTGTCAGTTCACAAATGTGACAAGTTGTACAGTCTCTATAAGCTGCCTTCTGCTGAGGAGTCAAAACTTCCATTGGTAGAGGATTTTTTAAAAATATTATCAACTTTTTCGGCTAATTATCGCAACTCTTTAGCAAACCTTTTGGGACGATCGATTTCCTCTTCATGCAATGCTTTATACTCAGAAAGAGAATCGTCATAGCCACATTTCGATGGGTCCTATAAGAAAGTACGGAACTCACAGTGACGTATAGAAAGTACGTAGCTCTCACTGACAAATAGAATCTCCGCAACACACAGTGACTGATAGAAAATACGCAACTCGTGGTAGCGGATAGAAACTACGTAAATCCTAAAGTGCAATATTTCAGGAGACCGTGTTGAAAGTTTATGAGTATTATTAGTATTATCAATTCAAAGGTAATATTTTCAGAGATAATAAAGTGTTCCTAGGTACCACATAACCTTCAAAAAATTAAATAAAACAATAAAATAAATGTAACAATGAAATTTATAACTATGACTATGACTATGACTATTAAATTCAATTAGGTTATGAAAATTTTGCAATAACTTTTTGCGCGATTTTCTATTTGCAAAATCATCAATTATATCGTCGTATGAAATCTTGTTCATTAGTTCTGACTCTATGCACAAAAGAGCTAGGGTGTTCAGCTTTTCTTGGCTTAAAGTAGATCTCAGATAATTTTTCATTCGTTTTAAGCAAGAAAAGCTTCTCTCACCCGAACAATTTGTAGGTGGTGCACATAGAGACATGTGAGCTGCTATATCCAAGTTTGATAAACATTTTGCAAATTCTGTTTTCGCAGGAACGAAGATAGACTTTTCAATGATCCAGAATCTGGCTTTAACAAAATTCTTTCAGAAGAAATGTGTGATTGAGAATTCAAGCGTTCTTGAACTAAGTCAGTCTCTAAATCATTAAGATACATTTCTGTTAAGAAAAGAGCTTTTTCCGTAAGGTTTCATGATGACAATTCGCTGAATAGGGATGTTTATTTAAGACAAAGATAATGCCCAGGTACGAGAATATATATATATATATATGGTAGCTATATAGGACTATATAGGAAAAATATGGTAAGCCGATGTTAAGGTCTTTGTTTCGGACTATAAAGGATTTCAATTTTCAACCAACGTGCATTTATAAAACCAAACTAAATTTATTTAAACTGAAC
>JAUESI010020223.1:0-11990 GCA_032275145.1 Synergus laeviventris | reverse complement strand
GTCTGTTGTACCTGGGTGATACAAAGGTTCCAGGCCAGATGGTTGAAACCATAAATTAATTTAGTGAATCTCAACAGATCCAATATGTCGGACTGGTTACCTGAAATAATATTTAACTCTTACATTATTCGGTATGAGAGGTTTTTTGAGGTCGCTAAATACAAACGCAAAATTTAAATTATTAAAATATATTTATTATAAGACTTAAAAATAAGAGATACATAAAAAATGACAATTTAGAATTTTCACCATCAGAAAAAGATCTAAATGATTCTCTGTATTTTCTACCATTCGAAGGAATTCCTAAAGCGACATCTTAACGACTTTTGCTGCATCCAACTTTCCAATCGATCCAAGACTCATTTGGGTAGCATAGGACAATTCTACCATCCTTACTTATGATCTTAAGCTCACAACCCGCCTTCGTTTCGATCGATAACTGCATATTGCAAATTTTAAGCTGGGTCTAACTGGAAGCGATCTTATTTTTTCACTCAAATCCTCTTTTTCTTCAAAGGGTAAAAACACATCGATCCATTCAGAGAAATCGTTAAACAACTTCGCTTCTCATCTCCTCACTTGTGGCCATTTTTCTGGATATCAGAAGAAAATCTTCGTATACTGGATTTCGTCTTCTCTGACAGAACAAATTCTCGGTAAAATTTATCAGACATACATTTTCCTATATCTTTATAGATTACAGACCCACTCTTATTTTAATCCTTTTTTATTATGACAAATCTTTTTCTTCTCGTTAAACTTAGAACTGGCACACTCCATTCTTAAGTATCCACTACAGATCCTGGAATTGTATAAAAATATACATTCTTTAAAACATGTTTTTCGTGTTCAGGGAGCCACAAAATGTGGTCATTTGAAAAAAATGGGACAAGGTTAAAATTTCACATCTTTTCTGATGAGAAAGTAAAAATTTTACTTGGGAAATGATTTTCTTACAATGTATTCTTACTACACATCACAGGAAAATTTTTTTATTCAATCAATTAATTAATTCTAAAAGATTTAATATAAAATAGTTTATTTAAAGTGCTAAACTTTTCACGTAAGCAGTTTATATAAGGATCGAGGAGATTCTTATAAGAATATAGATATGTCAGTATAGGTTAAGTAACACGTTTCAAGGCTGCCTTTTAAGCACATTTGAGATAAATATTTCACTGCGGCCAAAAGTTGCGATACGTTCTATGTGAGTAGCAAGAATGCAAGTTTTAGAACTCAAGGAGGTAGGTAGAATAATTCGTATGATAAAGGTCCTATACCATTATGAAACTTATGTACCTAATTCATTATCAATAAATAAACTGTAACCAGTTGAAAACTAAACTGAATAAAAACCCAAACCAATGCAATAAAAAATTTAACTTTTTTCTAAGAATATACACTTTTTAAATTGAATACGACATCCCAGTGGGTGTTTAAATGCATGTCATTTTACATCATCCTATATTTATACCATATGTAAGGGGTCAAAACTTGGTACAGCATCCTATGATATTGTTATAAAATCTTAACGACATTGACATAGAATGTGTTTTAAAGACGACAAACTTTGTGTCCATTTATTTCAACAAAATTTCAAAATTAAAAGACTTATAGAATATGATTAATGGTATCTGACCATCAGTGCTGGCAAGTAACTTGTTACAGGTAACTAAGTAAGGTATTCACCTTACCGATGGCGGATAACGTTTTCAAGGCAAAATGTTCATATCTTTTTAATACTTTTTAATAGCTTTTTTCATGCTATTTTAAAATTAAAATGGCTATACAGGCTGCTGCTTTGTTTTTATAATTTGATGTAATGCATTGATGAAATATGCACACTTGCCCGATGTCGTAAACACTTTGACCTACTATCTTCATAATATAAGTTTTGCAGAATCCTAAATATTTAGGAAAATTTAATATTTTTTAATATAATATAAAGATGAGTAGTATAGCCACACGGGTACTGGAACACATGCCGACCGAACAAGTACAGGTTCCGTTCCATGCTACATTACACTGAGGTAGTCTAGGCATCTCACCGACCATGCAAATACCAATAGTTCATTTACCACCGATTCATTACGCTCATTCGATAATGCGGTTTTCTCAAGCTTCGCGATAATACAATACAATACAATACAATACATTACAATCCATTTACCGACTGAATGACGTCGTAGTTCATCTATGGAATTTCCAGCGCTCTTTTTTTTTACTTTCTAGCAATTTTTAAGTTCCCGCAAATTAAACGCACGCTGTCCTTTACGATCGCACGTATGCGCGCGCAGATTCCGAAGTAGGGTCCGGTTCGCGTAGTGAGGATATAAGGCAGTGCATAACGGTAGACAGACAGCTATGTAGAAGCAGCCGTCAGCAGCAGTACTCCTAGCAGCAGAGACAACGGCTAACTCAATTTGTAAGTAAAACTCCCACTTTGCCACGCTCCCGGCTTACTAGGTTTTCTAGTAAGCGGAACCTTTGCTTGCGTACTGAATTTATAGTAAGCCTCCCACTTTACCCCACCCCTCTGCTTACTTTCCTCACCTACTGGATTTTCTAAAAAGCCACCAACTTTACCACCCCGTATCTATTGGATTTTCAGAGTATCCTGAAAACAGAGGCAGCAGCGGAGCAACCTGAAAACACTATTCCAAGAGGAAAAAATGGATTTGAACAAGATTAACCTTGTCGGGAGTACGGAGACATTTCTACCAAGTAAGATGCATCAAACAAGTTTCAAATCCTATACGGTTGGAGGTACATGCCATAACATAGAATTCAAACTTATGTAAACAAAAGCAAATAAATGCAATGTCTTTAGAAAAGGTTTTAGCAAATAAATAAATCTTAAATTCTAAAATTGCTGTTTGTTCCTCTTCTAGAATTAAGTATAGCATATGGTTTAAATATTTAAATTTACTAATTAAGATAAATTCTAACTTATCTTAATTAATATTGAAGTAAGGCTAAGACTATTCAATAATTACATACGCATACATTTTTTATATTCAAAGTAATTTATTCAGAGATACAAAATTAATCTTAATCGTTTTTTCGTTTACAAAAAGGATTTACAAATATTATAAAAATCTTTTAACTTAATATTAACATCTACTTCATCAGTACCCCTAACAGCATTGGATACATAGAAATTGTTTGGATCGTCCAGAAACCAATTATCTATATATATATACCATGTACTTAAAAAATTTTCTGACTTTAATTTCCTCAATGACTGGTGGTTAAATTCCTTCTAATTCTGTATGTTAAGTAAATATTTCTCCAACCACATCTTCTTTTGTAACTCCTTTACGTAAATTGTACGTGCACCTCGCAATGTTTCTTGAAGTAGAGATCGTAGTTATTCATACGGTAGATCACCAGCAGCCACGTTATTTCCATGGTCGTTTTGTGGGAGCCACCTGTTTTCACTCCTATATCGTCTAGGTAGTAAATTCCAGCTGCAGGCTGTCTCAAAAAAGATAAGCCAAAGGTTGAGCTTCTTTTTGAAAGGGGAGAATGACCAGCTCCATGAAGAGAATGTCGTTGCAGGATTGCTTGAAGTCTTGCATGTTTACGATGAACTCCATTTTGCTTGAAAATGATTTTTCTCGTCGCGATTGGCTCTTTTATATCCTCATATTATCCCCTCAATACCATCTCAAATTAGTTTTTAAACAGCGCCAAGAGCTTACATTGTAGGCATAGATTGCTCTAGGGACTTTATCATCATCATTAAGATGAGGCTCAAGGGAAGAACGAGAGATATTTTATAGGTGTATATAAGTTCAGCCTACTTTCCACGAGATGATGTACGTGAAGTGGAGATGACACCACGTGAAATGAAGGAGCTAGTTAAGCATTGCCACACCACAAGGAATCCGTTACTCTTAGGATGCGATTTAAACGCACACCATGTTGTGTGGGTAAGCACGCAGATCACAATGATGGAGGCAGATAACAATGAATTAAACGGCTAACAATTAAAGTAATGGCAAGTTAATTTTTAGGTACAATACAGTCCATAATATTTGACATTTTTAAAGTATATTTTTGTTGCTAAGCCGTTTAAATGTAATTTGTACGAGAGTGCGCGTTCATTAACAAGTAAGATCGAGAAAAATGGCGAGTAAGACATTTAGTCAGTGTGTTATTTGGGGTTTAGCAGATTATGGAGTTGAATACTTCTTGACGGAAGAGTTCTTACATTTAAGATTCCACGAATTAAGTCGCGAGTAAAAGTAAATATCTTTCAAAAATGTTTATATTCCTTGTCAGTAATTGCCGCGCTTCTTTTTAAAATTATACACAACAGTCTTCAATTTGATGTCGTTTCTAAACTTTGTGAAAACACCATTTTCTTACGAAAACAAAAACACTCTACTTTCCTAGGCAAAAATCCTTGTAAATATATTCTTGCCGACGGAATATTTCTTTAGACGTAAACACAAAACAGCCCCTATGATAATAAAAGCGGTCTTACTTAAATTGTTTTCGTGAACATCAGCCTAATGACCATTGTCAGGGGCTATTTTAGCGAGAAGTATACTCTGCCTTATCTTAGATCAAAAAGAATGATCGCAAAATATTGTTCAAATCCTTTCTCTGAATTAACTCTTACTACAGAACTACTATTACGCATTACTTTCCTCAAATTATTTTTCTTGATGTGAAAAATAAACAAAAGAATACAAATTTTTGTGACTTTAAGTTACAAGTGAAAAGCATCACTTTTTTTATTATTTAATATGACGAATACACATGGATGCTTTTTTTAGTGAAAAAAAATCATTTTTTATTATTTATTGTGTTGAATACACATAAATTCTTTTTTTTAATTTAAAGAAAGGCATTTTTGTCTATTCGTGATATTAAATGAGAGAAAGGGTGTCCTGAATAACCCCGGTCTATCCTACCAACGACTATGTGAAGAAAAGTAGTACTTCAGAAAGCAGTCGATTCTATTGAGATGTATTTCTTGTGGAAAATGGATTCTCACAGAACAATATCAGCAACGTTTATACGAGAGAATACCCGTCAAACGAATTTCCTCTCTCGCCGTCGTGAGATTTCAAGAACCTTTTGTATTACCAATTGCTTCTGGGAAGTAGAAATTCCGTCTTCTCAATATTACGTTTTTTAATTAAATCATATTCTGTCAGATATTATAAAACTGCTTCAGGAAATTACATGAAAAAATATGTCTCCCTTTATACAAGAGATTTAAAGACAAATAAAAAATCCGAACGTGCCTGAAGAATATTAAAATGTTGAAATTCAGACGACTCGATCAAGACAAACTTGATTGTCGAATAAACTAACCATTTTTTTAAATTCTTCCCCTTGATTGTTTGATAAGTTACTTCTTTACAGTAACACGTTACAAAAGTTACGTTGTTTTCTTGAGGGTACATGGCGACCTCTTCTCTAACTGATTTTTTGTTATGTTATAATCATTAAATAATCCATTTTATAATAAAAAGATCAACTTGAATCATTAAAAACTAATTTTATTCATAATAATTTTGTTTTCTGAATTATATTAATTTTTTAAAAGGAGAAATCTCTATACCATACGAGACTCAATATCGCCAATATGCAAAATTCACTTTCGTCATCTCATGAAATTTTACCTCATGTATAATATACCCTTGAATTTTCACTCCCTTCTTACCCACTCTTCTACTACTATCACCACCCTCAGACCTCATCCTCGCTATCATCTATCTCTCACTATATAGTATATTAGAGGTGAGTAAAATTTTTTTCAGCTGTAATCCGACACCACCGAATTACTATCAATAACCGTCATTACTACGTGAGTCGTTTTGGCGAAGCATTTACAGATTGGAAAAGTTCATGATTATCTTCTCGCTCTGTAGTCTACAAAAGTACGAATTTCCTATACATTTGTGATATAAAATATTGTATGAACTATTGTGAAAAAAAAATTAGAAATGTAGCACTTACATATATATTTCCAGTGCATGCACGTCTCAAAGGGGCGTTTATAGAACGTTCAAAAATGGTCCAGTTTATTGGACCATTTTTCAATCAAAGAACATTGAAACGTTTTTGAAACGTTCTACAAACCTCCTTTTATACTTTTGCTGATTGAGTTACTGTTACATACTGCCTAACCTTTATTATTAATTTTCTACCCTCATTTTACTTTAAAATAATGTAAATGTAGGAACGAGGAATTCATTACATGTTTAGTTTGAATTTTAAATTATAATTACAATTTTAAGAATAAGACACTTATCACGAGTTGATGTTGTGATCCTGAGAATCATCTCTTCACCTTAGGACCGATGTTCACTAGTAAAATTGGTACCTTCTCGAGATTTATAAGGGTTTTACGCTGGTAAAATTCGTATTTATATTTAAAAACTTCTGTAATTCCTTTGATTGGAATTTAATCTTGTGCACTTTAACAGTTGAACTGCTGACGGAAGACCCAGTACTCAAGACTGAATTTCCTCTGGGAACTCTGGTTTAAATAGTATTTTTAGGTCCTTTGCTCGTTTTTTTTCGGGCAAATTCTTCGTATTAGTGCTTGCTGTTCATGAATAAAACCCGGCCAATTTGTTGTATTCGTAACGTTATTTATGGGATCCTTTAGTGGCGTGTGTCACACAGATTCTCCTATTGTTGGGCCCATGGCGTTTACACGGACGTCCCTTACTCAGATTGCCAGGGTTTCTTATAGGTGTGCATAATACAGGTAAAATTCGTAGTACTCTTCTAAGTGCAGACATTCAGGTATTCGGGTCGGAGACCTCTTGCAATTTGTTGTCCAATGTCCATGGCTCAAATCATAAGGTACAGTTACATAAGTATTGAATTAGTTTAATTAAGTAAAAGATTTTCGAATGATATTTACATTTAGAGATGTTGCTTATAATGCTAAATTTTGCTAAATTTTGTTCATCATCAATTAATGGAATATTTTAGTATGTTTTTATCCATAGAATACGGATCTAAAGGCGGAAATGTTTTATTTATTCGCGTTTTCCAAAAAAATAATTTAAAAAAATGAATAAAAAAACATTTTTATGCAGTTTCTGAAACCTTGTACGAAATAAACCGCAAATGCTAAAAGTTTCTATTATGGCTAAGTTGGAGGCCTGATGCATGTACTATGGCCCTATGTTTTTCTAAGGTTAAGAACTTTATTAAGATTTTTATAGCGTACGTTTTTGCCTGCACCCGTTGTCTTTAATATTGTCTGTGTAATATTCTGGCTGTATGGTGTAAACTGCTAAAACGATGTTAAAATTAGGTGAATATTTGAACAATAATAAATATTTAATTATATCTGTTTAAAAAAAAAAGTTGTATATCGTAATATTTTGATTATAATAATCTAAAAAGTATAATAAAATATATAATGGATTATTTGATCAAAATTTCAATATTTGAAATGTATTATTTAAATTTTTTGATAAAAAATGTATATATTCACTGCAATATGATTTTTTCATTTTTTATGTGATATTGACCATTAAATCTTGAAAATATCCGAAAATATTGTAGCTACGACAAAAAGGTTAGTTTCAAAATCAGCGTTTAAAAATAGATGAAGAAATGCCCGAAAAATCGAATAAACATGAATTTTGTATAAGTTTTTAACCTTCAGTTAGTGTTATACTTTTCGGGCTTCTGATAATAGTTTGAAGGAAGTTTGTAGAATTTAGATAGAAATTCGGCGTCAGATTCAACATAGAACTCGGGTGAGTTTGGTACAACAACACATAACACTAAAACATCTCTGTGCACAGTTAGTCATTAGCGATGTTACGAGAAGACTACGAACCTGGGTTTAATCTAGTTACCGGTCACATTAAGCTTAAGTAGATGGTTTGATACAGCGATCTAGGTAATAATAGACCTATCTTCTTTATCAACCCGAATATTAGCGATCCAAATAACATAGGTCTTTAACATTTACTGAATGTGAGGATATTCTTATCTCGTTAGATGTGCGTAACATTTTCATTCAGTCATGAAAATATACGTTTAATGTATTCCGCTTCAGTCTCATAAATGGACTGGACCCTTAAGGGAAGTAAATATTTCTTTTCTGTTCTGATAAGAGAGAGAGGCTTTGTGATTACCCAGATTTTATGTATACAATTTGCATATACATAGATATTTTCAGACTCCTCTATTCAGACTCAGTCAATCCTTTTGCTGACTTTCTTAGAAATTGGGATCGTTCCCAAACTTGGATGAAGGGAGGTGAGTATTTGAGTAAGAGGTTCGGTGAGGGGTGCCTTTCCCTGACTCTAAGGTGCTTTGTACTCCGTAGATCTATTATCAGTGGCAGGGTTTGTTTAGCTGTATGGAGATCTCAAAAGTGTCAAATCACCATCCTTCTCTAACTATGAAACACCAACAGAAAGTGGTTCTAAAAAACTTGGTTGATGTAAAGTTTAGTATGTGGTAGAGAAAAGACCTTTGTGACACACCTAAGTTCTAGGTATGAAAATTGGCGTTTACGAGGCCGGAAACGCTTCGCTGGTGCAGGCGGCAGTTTCGACATTTCCTTTCAGATACTACGTTAATATACATATACTTACTGCTTTATTTTCCAGAAAGGGTGATGTGGTTGAAGAGGAGGGAAGGGCCCTCCGCTGATGCCGTATCCAACTGTTTTTCAAGCGGAAGTGTTTGACATTCTCCAATGCTGTTAAACGTTCTTAAATGAAAGGAAGAGGGGCAGGTGCATAAGCATTTGTTCGGATAGCCAGGCGGCAATCAACGCAGATGGGAAACCAGAAATCACTTCCATTTTGGTATAGAAAAAGGCACTAAGCCGATTTGCGGAAAACAATCATGTGTTCCTGCTATGGGTCCCTGTACATACAGGGATCAAGGGCAATAAGAGAGCTAATCTGCTGGCAAAGAGAGGAGATAGGCCGATAGGCCCGGAACCTATTTTAGGCTTGGCAGCCCGCTGCTCCAATCTGGACATCAAGAACTGGTCAACAACAGCACAAGAAATAGAAGGCCCAAGTAAAGGGATACAGGCAGAATAAAGCCATTTTTTGGGAATGGCGAAAAAGAGAAATGGCCAGTACCATCCTAAACTCTCACAAGAAAGAAGTAAGGATAGCATTGCAGATTCTCACAGGGCACAACCATTTGAATTAGCATAAGTAAAAGATGGGTATAGTATCCCGCTCCGCTTGTATCAGATGTTGTAGACGATGAGACGTCCCTACACAGACCATATCATTGCACGGTTTCGGCAGGCCTCAGACAAATTCTGGAGGCGGCAATGCCGGCACCAGAGGAAATAAGGGCGCTGCGACATTCTATGCTTCTTAAGAAGGACTGGAGTGGGGCGATAGCTAGTGTCAGGGAATAAGGGAATGGTAGAATGGGCATTTGCCTGAGCGCCGACAAACGCTCGGATTAAAACCGTCGAATTAAACTTGAACTTAATGAAATTAAAAGAGTGTCGGAAGTGAAACTACTTTTAGAAGATAAGAATCGAATATTGATGTATTTATATCATCGTTTATGAGTCATCAGATCCATAATATATATCATTGATGTTGAAATTTTGCTTTGTTTTTTTAACATATAATTTTTCCAAAAAACGAGGATGTCCCCAAACAGGGTACGATTTCCAAGTTCCTATAATCCCGAGGGTCCGTGCTGTGAATCTGGAAAATGGAGAGTATTCCCTATTAACCAACACAAGTCAAACATGCACCAAGGTAGGAGAAGAGCAGTGTTCGTGTGTTGATCTGCCTAAATTCGATGCAAAATCGATAATCATCATCCTTTTTCCCGGCGATGTCTACGGCAGAACTGTACGGCGAGTTACTAGGCTCGATGATACCATCACTTAACATCTCTCGCACCTGTGCGTCAATGTAGATCCTTTTTTCGTCTAAATATCGACGGGCCAGTTCTCTAAAAGACCTAAGGTTCGTCAACACTATGTCGTCCTTCACCGCGATGGTTTGACGTAAACGAGCTCCTTGATGAAAGATAGATATGTGTTCTTTCACGAGTCGTGCGAATTCATGGTCGTGTGGTGAGAGAAAAGCGTTCTTTAGTTTCAGGTCTGTTGGCGTTTTGTCTTAAGGGAGAGCAAATAAAGAGGTAAATTAAACACTGTGACGTTCTTCATTGCCTAGATAAGTGCGCTCCGTGTGGTGCTCGTGGCACCACGCTTTGCCGAGTACAAGGGGTGAACTGAGTTCTGGGCTGACAAAGAACGAACTCGGATAGGGATAGTCTCCAATACGACGGGCAAGATCTATGGTTCCAGTCAATGGAAGATAGGTACCCCGTGCGCCAAGTTCAGCGTGAGGGGGGGGCTAGGTCGGAGTGAACGATGTTCAGCTTTCGTGAGGAGGGATTTATGGACGAAATTATCTGATGCGACGTCATTTGGTGTGGATCGGTGAACGTAGTATTATAATATAACGGCACCCCCTAGTTTGGGAGGAGCCGCCGCCCGCCACTTTTCCGAGAGATCGTTAGACTGCGGATACCTTCTGGTGGGACAATCACGGTTGAAATGATTTACCTGATAATAGTGGCATGGAGAACGCGGTTGCCTCTGCTCGGATCTACTCTCGACTGGAGTTGAAGGTCTCGTCGACTTTGTGACTTCGACTTTCGATGGTTCTTTTCGGGGTGCGCATTCTGCCTTATCCTGCCTTTTGAGGGTTGGCCTCATAAGTTGCAACATCAAGGTGGTGAGTTGATCTTCCGGCATTTCTGAAAGAGGAGATCTATATCGACGATGTCTTGTCGGGTGCTGACTCGATAGAGGAAGCTCGTGAAAAGGTGCGCCAGGTTGACGCTTTACTACGATCAGGAGGGTTTGTACTGAAGAAATGGCTCTCTAACGAGGAGAGTGTATTGACAGACATACCAATTGAGAATCGGGAAACATCGGCATGTTTCTCCTTTGATCAGGATCCAGCATTCAAGGCCTTGGGAATCTTGTGGCAACCTAGTAGGGATTGATTTCGCTTCCAGATTTCACGACTAGGGGAGTCGGACCTGGTGACTAATAGGATGGTTTTCTCGGAGATCGCTCGTATCTTCGATCCTGGAAGAAGTTCCGAACGGAGTTGCCTCAGTTAACTTCACTGGTTATCCCACATTGGATGGGAAGCTCTTTAACTCTCTCAGCAGAGTTACATGGGTTTGGAGATGCATCAGGGAAGGCAATAAGTGCCTTTCTCTATCCGCGAGTTACCTCAATAACGGGTGATGTCAAGGTAACCTTGGTGATGGCCAAGACGAAAGTGGCACGCAAGGGGGAAACTTCAATTCCTAGGTTGGAATTGTGCGCTGCCCTTCTACTGATTCGAGCTGCTGCTCATGTTCGAGCCGTGTTAGGGATGCCTTTATCGGTCCCTTGTTTTCGGTGGTCAGATTCGGCCAACACGCTCCACTGGATTCGCGGCCACCCACTCAGATGGTTGACCTATGTTTCGAACCGTGTGGCGGAGATTCAGAGGAAACTTCCTGAAGCCGTTTGGAGACATCCCAGGGGTGGACAATCCTGCAGATGGCGCGTCGAGGGGAATCACACCGTCGCAACTGAAGGATCATCGAATCTGGTGGCAGGGACCGGCGTGGTTGGCTGAATCATCGAATCTCTGGCCCAACCCACCAGAACTTCTCGACCCCTCTATCGATCGAGAGGAGCGACGGATTGTCGGAAATACGAGAGTGGAATTGAAACCAGATTGGTGGTTTCTTACAAGGTTTTTCACTCTGACGCGGCTGTTAAGGGTAACCGCTCTATGTCTCCACTTTGCACAACGGTTACGCAAGGAAACTCTGGAGAGTTTACCTTGTCACATCGACGCTGTCATATGGACAGAGGCTTTGAAACGTATAATAGGACATACACAGCGGAAAAGTTTCGCCGAAGAATGGCAGGTGCTTCAGAAGGGGCGACAGATGGCGGCTGGGAATCGACTGAGCCCATTGTTACC
>JAUESI010020222.1:0-11993 GCA_032275145.1 Synergus laeviventris | reverse complement strand
TTGATAAAGATTTGTCTTATTTTGGATCAGGGATTCCATCTACATTTCTAACGGCCATAATCTTTCTTTTCAAGTGACCGTTCACATATAATGTTAATTGATAAAAATGCAAATAATTTACTTTGGTTTACATTCAAAGTAAATTTTGACCCACAGTATTGAGTACATCAGACATAATGTCTATCGATCTCCTGTTTATAATCATATTCTGTAACCAATCATACTTTTTGCATGCGTATGAATTGAGTTTGACTAGTGATGCATTCGAGCGAGATTTTACGAGAAAAGAACGAGATGGATATCTTCTCTCGACTAACAAGAAAGAATGTTCTGTAAAAATTTATTTTTAAAATATTTATATTTTCGAATTTTATGTGTCTACCGGCTCAGATCTTATTTTCTTTTGGTTACGAAAAAGAAAATTTACAAAATGAAAATAATCAAGTTTCTTCAAGCTTGCGTATTTGACAGTTTAAAAAAGTCAACAATCTCGCTCGCTTGATTTCGACTTTTCTTAATAATTTTAATAAGATATTCAAAAGTTCCAAGATTTCAAGACTTGGCAAGCGAGAATCGAGAAGTTATTGTCTTGTCGTGCATCACTAGAATTGAGAAAGATTTGTCTTATTTTTATGTAAATTTAAAACTGGCCATAAGTTTTATTTATTTTATTTTAAGTGAACGTCCACATACAATTTTAATTGAAAAGATTGCTGGTAATAAACCATACATTTATTACCAGCTTTTCATACTTTCTGACTCACGCAGGATTGAGTACGTCAGATATTAGCTTTAGGCAATAAGATCTTGGGATTGAGCGAAACGGATAATGTCTGTCGATCTCCTGAAGAATATTCTAATCAACCATACATTTTGCATGCGTATATGAGTTCATACAGTATTTCATAATATTACAAATAATATTATAGCCAGTACTTTAGCCTGATTACACATCAGTAGTTTTTACTATACGGTAGCAAAAATTTGTACGGTCGACATTTTCTGTTGCCGTACATATAGTAAAGTGCTGCAGTGTAACGGACTGTATATGACGTGACAATAACATTTTAGTCAATCACGTGTATAAAAGAATACCAAAAATCTTTTTTAACTAGCCTGTTATATTCTACTTTCCAAATTTTTAGGTAACATTCGATTTTTTTAAAATCGAAACAAAAATTGTTTTTTTCCATTTTGGTAAGCAACAATTAAAATCGTTCTCTTTACTAGGGTTGCAACTAATTAATTACATTTGTAATGAATGTAATTATTCTAGTAATTATATTGCTAGAGTAATGAATAATTACATGGACAATTTTTAATTATACTAAAAGTAATTAATAATTACAAAAGAAAAATTATAATTACATTATAATTAATAAAAGTATAATTATTGTTCTTCACGCGTCAGGACCTGGAGTTTTTTTCACCTCTACTAATTTTATAATTGCGAGCTGTTACCAACAGTGCAATCGTTTTCTTTACCGACCGACAATGCTCGAGGTAAATAGAACTCTAATCATCACTCGATTGCATCGTTCGATCACGCTCGAAATTATATTATTAGTTTTAAAAATATTTTTTTACTCTCCCAACTCTGTGCCTTCATATACAGTAACCATTTACACTTATATACCATTTCCTAATTTATTTCCGCATTCTTTTAAGTTTATTTTTTAAATATGGACATACAAATTTTTAAGTGGGGCGTGGTTTGGTCGTGTAATTCGCGCAGAGCATGCCATTAAATAATTATTAAGATACTAAATCGTAATCAGAATACGAAATTGTTACAGTATGATCCATAACTTACCTTAGCAATATACTTATTGTCTGGATAAATATTAACTTCATTTGCCCAAACTTTTGATTCTTCAGTTCGACGATATGCATATTCTATGTGAGGTATATCTAATTTTGCAGTGATGCTCGAAACAATATCACGTGTATAAGTATTGGCTGGTCCGAAAATTCCTGCTACACCTTCCGCTACCAAACTGCACACTGCATAAAAAACAATGAAATTATAAGAAATTTAAATATTCATTTGAAATCCACGGAAATAGTGTTTATAGGCAATTATACTCAACGGCCACAACACAAAAATCTCTTCGTGTCAGGAATGCAAAATTCCTAAGCCTTTAGGAAATTGGAAAGCTTTTCGCTATTCACTAAAATCCCCTCCCGTATGTATTCTCCCACATATCTAGGACCGGTTTGGACAATCCTAGCGTAAGGGACATCCCGCAGTCTTCTGCCAACCCTTAGACACTCTGGTACCTTTTAGAGAAACGCTCTACGAAGGTTAAATAAAGAATTATAAAGTATAATTTCAAAAGTGTAATGCTTTTTCCCTGTTACAAATTAGCGATCCTGACAGGATTACATCAAAAAGTCTAAGGATTCAAACAGTGTTATACCTTGACATACGGGCCTGAAGAAAATATTTTTTTTTTTAATTTTGCGAAATTTCATCGCGAGCACAGACTCCTGTGGATTCTACGAAAACGCAGTAAAGGTTGTAAAGAATTCATGTTCATGAGGTTGAATTAAATAGACCATTTACTACGAAAACAGAATTTTGGCCTATATTAAAGGAAATATAAAAGACAGAGAGGTGTCGATCGATAAATTCCGACTCAATATATTCAGGCGTGTAAATCAGTACAGTAAGGCCTTTCGAGCAGGACAAACATAGCGATAAGACTCAAACCAAAGGACGGACGCAGCGGAGCCACCACCTTAATTACAGCAGATGAACAACAACAACAACAACAACAACAACAACGCAGTGCAGCTGCCACAACTCTCAAAAGTAAGCATTTCTTAGAAGTAAGCTAGAAAATTTGTAAAGTATTGTAGGAGGATCAGTCTTCTACAGGCATGTTGAACGGCCACCGATTATTGCGATAATCGAGAGAAACAAATTCTGGAATACTGGTTAGGCTTGTGTCAGTAGGTACGGCGTGATGCTCCACGTTCTCTATCTCCTCTAATAAAAAAAATACCCCACTCCGAACTAACCTTGAGGCATTGTTGTAGCACGATCCAGCAAGTGATGAATTTAAATTAATAAAAAAAAAACATTGTTAAGTTAATAACGCAGAACGCGACACATGCCCCCGACATTCGCAAGTAGGAGAGAATCACAAGCTGGTGTGTCTCGCTTATAGGGGAAACCTATCTACTCATTACGACACACAATGCGAAACTGATAGTTCGGAAAACACAGCCCCTACCCATGGACCAACAAGATATGCATGAATATATTTTTAAATTGACAAATTTGGCGACTGGAATGTCAAAGTGTGGAGACCGACAACCGTATTGAGGAAATTGTCCGATTAGAACAAAGAATAGAAGCCCGCGCGATTGTTGAAAAAGACGCGGAGGGAGATATTATCACTTCTAATAATAACGATGAAGATCACGAAAGAAAAGAGGATATTAGGGAGCGATATATAAACGACAAAAAGGGAATGGCAAAGCCCAACGCGAGCTCGACCCACCGTGTGTATAAGACAACCCTCTCCTGACACTATTCCGGCTAAAGATATAATAAGAACAATAAAAACTTTGACTGGACAGGACGACATAGGAGTAGAAGATTTCATACAATCGAAAAGGGCACGAGAGAGGTGTTCTAAACCCGACTTGCTGCTGGATTTTATTCTGGCGGAAAGAATAAAAAATCACGCAGAAAAAGCAATCCGATATTTGGAAATATATAGCTTCACCAGCCTATTTGACGCGTTGAGAAAAAATTTAAATCTTATGCGATCAGTTTCTGCCCTTAGATCTAAATTAGAAACCTGCAGAAAAGGTCCTACAGAAACTATACAAAGTTTTAACGGACGGTGTAGACAAGCGGTAAACGAAGTCAAATATGCAGTTCAGGCAGAGCACACCAATAGCATGGAAAGAAAGATTGCTATCGAAATAGGGGAAAAGATATCTCTGAAAAGGTATATGCTTAATCTGAAAATAGAAATCGCGCTGCTAGTTAAAGCCCTAAAACCAAAAAGCGTAGGCGAAGCTCAGAATCAGGGAGCAGAAATGTAAATCTGGTTCAAATAATCTCAACCAGTACGCCCACAAATACAAGTACCTGTGAGAATGAAACTTCGCACCTTGCCGTGCAACAGCGTACCCTTGGGAAAACCTTCCCAAGCACAGCAGATTACCAGCAATCATATCTCGAGAACGGAGGTGCCTAATTCAAGGATGCCACTTCAACAAGGGATGTATTTAAATTGCCACAAGTGCGGTAAACTCGGGCACTATAATAAAAATTCAAATTTTCCATCGGGACAATTTCAAATTCGGCCTCCACAGAATCCTGTAAGAAACATACAGGAGATAGAGAAACAGAAGTAGAGGAGAATTGTTTAGAATTTCAGGCAGTGAGTCCAAAAGAATTAATCGAGCAAGTAGGCTACGAAGGAAGTGCAGGGTGTCAAATATAGCTGAAGATTATTATCAAACTTAGGTAAAAACTTGCAGGAAGCGATTTATAGTCTACTCGTCGACTCATGGGAAAAGATAGGAACTTCTCACACTAAGCTTGTGACGAGCAGTACCGCCTGTCACATATTTCATTACAAAGTATACCTATATATATTTATTGATCCGCTAGTCACCTGTTCATGACAAATCTGACGTCTACCTGGCGCCTGCGTGCAACAACCCACCGGCCGACTGTGAGTGATGAAAAGCACTGACAGTTGCCGAATCTGACAGTCTGCTGGGGAGCGGCTCACCGGCTCGTACGGGAGATTCGCACTCAGTAGGCTCACTGATTCTCTCTATCACCTGGAGCAACTATGATAGAGAGAAACGGGAAAGACAGACTCGTAGAAGATGTTAGATTGGAACAATCTACCAAGAGGCCGTTGAATCGTGGTTGAATGGCGCAACTAGGATCACGATTCACGTAGGCTAGGAAGTTGTCAGCCAGGGCAACCTGACTGACATCTCCCTTTGGAGACTCCTCTTTACCACCTTCGCCCCTTTTAATGCTTTTTCAGGTTACGCAGACTAACTGACGAATAAACTTTAGAAGTGTGAAAGTAATTTTGATGAATGGTATTGACATTCATTTAAATTATCTGAATCACTTTCTATTAATTTATTAAAATTACTTGACAGACAAAACGTACAAATTATTAATTTCCTATAAATGGTAGTGACATTTATTGGAATTATCAAAACAGTCAAATCATTTAAAATTGTGGCAAGTCAATCCAATCCACGACTAACTGGCGCAACTATGACCGTGTATAGGACAATAATTTGAATTAAAATTATATTTTAATTCAAATTAGGCTTTGCCAGGGTTACGATGAGACTACGCTATTTTCCACTCAATCCACGATTACCTGGAGCAACTATAATCGTGTATTAAGCGAAAGGTTACGTCGGCTAACTACCGACCTAATCCGCGATCTAGCAAGGCAAACCGACTGAAAACCGCTTTGGTCCCGCTCGACATGCGATTAACTGAAGCAACTATGATCGTATGCCAAGTAAAGGGTTACGTCGACCAAACATCGACCTAACCTGCGTCCAACCCGGCAAACATTTTACGACCGTTCTACCCGACCGAAACCGACATACTAAGGACTGAAAGTTATGGAGGCTAACGAAATATTACGTCACGCAACCGCAAAGGTCTCCCCCTCCTTCCTCTCTCACCGCACCGTACCGTTCCCCAAAATAGAGGCAGACGGGTTACGAGTGACTTCTCTCCGCGCGTACCGTCAACCATTTGCCGTTACCCTCCACTTACACCGATACTTTTCAATTTCAGGGGCCGAACTAGACTCTCACTCTCACACCGAAGAAATACCGTATCGTCTAAGTTCTCACATTTATATCGCACATATCAATCATACATTTACACTCTTACATTCACACTAATTATAATAATCATTCATTCTCATTAGATTATGGTAGTATTGTAAAATTATAGGAGAATATATAAGTTCATTTTAAAGTTTGTAAGATAAAATCCTAGTTTTCCCCACAAGACCTAACCCCTTGTAAAATAATTTATGAACTCTAGGAGACTGAAGCGTCTGGCAAGAGAAGGTAGGAAAACCGGTCATCACAAGCTACAAATATTAATTACCTCGGTAAAAAACATCCTTTTCATATAGTGGACAATCATTTTCCTCTGACAGAAGCTGGGATCATCGGGTTATCTTTTTTCAACAAATATTCAAGATACTCAATTACACCAAAATATTTAATTCTAGACAATAAAAAACTACCCCTAAATGATGATGGAGAATTTATCAGTGGCAACACAGTTCAAATTAACAACGTCAAAGATCCCTCATCCAGAGAACTAAGATAGAAACTCAGATTAAAAGAATACAAGTATGAAATACAGTATGTAAAAGGGAGGGAGAACAAAGCAGCTGACTGTTTATGACGATTATTTCCAATAACTGACCCTCCAGAAGAAGAACTGGAAATAAGTGATTGAGCAAGTGAGCATTCAGATAATGAAAATACTAGTGAACCACGATCTGTAAACTTAAGGCTTAGCAGGAAATTGGATGCAGACGATCTCATATTCGATGAAGAAAACCTGTTGTATCACCAAGGTAGATTCTATCAGGATTATCTCACATGGCAGGAGAATAAAATAAGGACTCGGGAAATAAGAAAGCCAAATGCATGCGAACAATTATGGGAAAAAGTTACCAAGTTTACAACTTGGAGACTACCAAAAAAGGCATGGTTATGGCTTTTTAATGTAAAGGTGAAATAGTTTATAGAACGAAAATTAACAATAGTACGTTTGCAATTCCTTGACCCTATAATTACATCCTTCGAAAAAAATAAAACTACAGCAAATGATAAGCTTTTTATGATACCGTTATCCAACTTTAAGCTTTCATAACTGCTATAGTGCCACGAGAGATCTTACGAACGAAGAGAATAAGCAAGTGATTAAGGAAGCACACGGACCTATCATGGCTCAAAATTACGGCGAAAAGAAGACCATCTAGAGAGCAAGAACAATTGATGAATGAAAAAATATGGAAGAAACAATTCACTTTGAAAAAATATGCCTAGTCTGTCAGTTGCAGAGAAAAACTAGAATAAAAAACCAAAGTGAAGCAATCATCCCTGATACACCAATTGACCCAACTGATAAAATAGCTATGGACATTTTCGGACCGTTACCAACTACCCGTTCAGAAAATAATTACGTCTTATCGATCCAGGACTAGCTTACCAAATATCTTATTTTAGCCGCACTTAAAAATGCTGAAGCTAAGAGCATAACCGAACAACTTTTTGATCATTATATTTATATGTTTGTTCCCTCAAACATATACTAACAGATCAGGGTGCTAATTTTGGTTCAGAACTTGTCCAAAAGTTCGAAAAGCTGTTCAGAATACGACATATCAAAACCTCTACCTATCACACAGAGGCAAACGGATGTTTAGAAAGGTCGCATTCATCTCTGAAAGACCTAATAAGGACATGCATGGAAGATAATAACGTTGAATGGAACAACACCCTAAAAATCGTAACAATATTCAAGAATTATAAAACCTCAAGGAATCTATGTAACCGGAGACCTAGTGAAGTTCTTATTAATCAAACACCTATTAATAAACTCTTCCTAAGTTGAAAAGGACTCGCGGTTATATTAGAAATCATAGAAAACAATAATTAAAAAATTAGATTAGAAAGCAACAATTTAACTGTACGCGCCAACCAATTAATGCCTTATTATACGTAATTGCAGATGTGTCTCATATCCAGTTGGATGATACTGCTTATGTACACGCTTGGATCAAGTCTAGGAAATTACACTATAAAAAAAATTGACGGGAACATTCTCTTACAGGAATTACATTACATTCTTACATTCTCTTAGAATTACTTACATTCTCTTCCTTCCTCTTAGGAGGAAGGAAGAGCTCACCTTTATCATGAAAAATGGAAACTCATCATATGCAACACCATTAACACCCAACAACGCTCTAATATTATAGCTGACATGCTTAAAATTGCAATAAAAGCCTGTGCTTCAAAGTGCGCGGAGACTACGAGAATAGGTGAAAGATACAAAAGACTTCATCGAAAGGACCAATTACTTCGACAGGTTACAGGCATTCGACGAAGCAGAAGAGGGTTAGTAAATGCTGTGAGCGAGTTATCCAAAAGTTTATTTGGAACAGTGAGTCACAGTAATCTTGAAGTCATCAACTAAAAATTTGACCACATTTACTCAAACAATAAAGGACTAGTTACAGTAATGCAGAATCATACTTTAATCCATATGGATATTAAAATATTTCGATAAAAGATCAGTTCCTCACTAGGAAAATTTATTATTGAAGAAATCGAATAAAAATGGGTTTCTTTCATTCAAAGTGAACCACTCAAAAACATAACCATATTATATTTATTATAGAATTAAAACTTAGGAATTTCTACAAGTGACACAATTTTAATGAGATATTATTTTATTTCGGATTAGGGCTAAATGTAATAGTACAAAACAAAACCTGTTTTGCTTATTTTATTATAATGATATTTCCAATGATGGTAAAGGGTTTTTAGTTGTTTTGTCTTTAGTACGTAGAGGTCAGATTATTCCTTAGTTTGAAATAATCTTTGAAATAAACTTAATTATTTTCTAGGTAAGTAATTTCACAATATTTAATTTGATTTTTTGACCATTTTTTTATTATATTTATATTTCGAAACATTTCACGATAGAGGAAATTGGTGAAAATGTGAGTTTTTTACCACCTCATTGACATGCAAGTCATGCAAATTTATTAATATGTTGGAAATACAGCAGAGAAAAAAATAATTTATAGTATACCTTCATGTGATGCTTTGAAACTATCGATAGTAGAATTTATCCAGATAATTCGGGGTTCCAATTCAAATTTTGATAAGCGATCATTCCTTAAATCTTTAATAGCAGCGATAAATGCTCTATAGTACATTTCATCTCCAGTGTGAAATATGGCACCTATACAAGAAAAACGAATTGTAAAAACAATGATCCTATCATGGAAAAGAGATTACGACTATATCGTTGAATTTTACTAATAATATGGTTTAATAATTTTTACGATTTCAAATGATCTGAAGGGCTTTTAAAGGATCTTTAGAAATTTAAAAACATTTTGTAAGTTTTAAAATAATTTCAAGAGATTTTAAAAGATTATTTTTGTTTAAAGAATTTCTAGGAATTTGAAGAGATATTATGATATTTCAAGTGTGTTCCAGATTCAATAATGTCGCTATCACGGTCGTGAGTACCATCGGGTTGTGTGCGTCTCTGGTTCTCACCTCTCCCAGCCTGGTGGATCGAGTAGCTGGGCGCGGGGCGAACACAGTTACGCTCTACCACGGCTCGGTGTACTGTTTGTCATCGCACGGTATCTATCTATAAATATTATATTATAATATTTGGTCCTTCACACGGACAATTAGGTTGTTTCACTAACATGTGTAATAAATAAGGTGGTCAGTGCTTTTTTAATATCAAATGTCAAGTGGTTTTCGATTAATCTTTTCCTCGATTCCCTCACTACCCATAGATTCACAAATCGGTATTAATATTTTAGTCCTTCTCGCGAACAAAGTGATTTTTAGTAATTTGTAGAGATATCAAGATTTAATTTGAGAGTGGAAGTGTAGTCGAGGAGGTAAGATGCACAACGAGTTTAGGGCTTTGGGCCAGTCGGTGGCTTGGGAACGGCGGTGAGCATCTAAGAGTGTTCTCGGGGAAGGATCTGTAGTTTACTGTAGCAGCCGAGTATTGATTCACTCTTAGGAAACGATGTCGGGGCAGGACCCGCGGTTGATCGTGGTATCCGAGTTCTGATTCGGTTCCTGCTTAATAGCACTGCACAGACTAAGGAGTTTACTCTTTAGATTGAGGTTGGAGCACTAAGCAAAAGATTCTAAATTGAACCAAATATTTGAGACTAAGAAGTCTGTTTCTAGCTCTCTGAATCGAAGAGCAAATCATAGGAAAAGTAATTCGGATACATAATAGTGGAGTAGGAAATTATTATTAAACACAGAGATATGTTTAATTAATGGTTTATACTGAATACATGAGTGGATATAAACTGAGTGAGAGTGACTATAATAGCTTGAACATGTATGAGGATCATTTGAAGTGATATAAAGTGTAACATTTTAAGACAAATCATTGCTTCTTCTCTCGTACCCGAACCCGATAAGTGATGAAAACGTAAAGTTTCAATATCAATATACCTGTACATTGTAACGTGGTATATTTTTAGACAACGCACATCATAAATTTACCCAGTTGATTTCGCTCAGTAGACTCAGAGCACAGAGCCATTGCCTGTCTGTGCACAGTTTATCAGCTGATTGGAGCACCTGAGCTTTGAAAAACAATCAGATGATCATCAGACGGCAACAATCCGCATTGGAATTAATAAACTAACACGTGCATGGTCAGGGACATGTATGAGATGCCCATGCATATAATTGACCAGGAAGATGACAGCTGATATCTCCTCTCAACGGAGTGCTCGATCAGCCGGCGGGTTGCAAGATCTGTGACGATCTGCGATAGACCGCTACTTCATTCATGCTCCACTAGAAGCAGCACCTCCTGGACCCAAGAATACTGACAAATAATAGCGTTAGATGAAATGTATGTGGGCACATGTGTGAATTGAGGGAGAAAGATGATTGGAAGAAAAGCTATTAATTAGTTAGATAGGGCTGCGCGAGGAATCTCACGAGATGCGTGAAGACTTCAGGATCGAAGATCGATCTTGAACTTTGATCAGGTTTTGATCAGCGCGCG
The DNA here is from genome assembly GCA_032275145.1 of Synergus laeviventris. Lineage (NCBI taxonomy): Eukaryota > Metazoa > Arthropoda > Insecta > Hymenoptera > Cynipidae > Synergus > Synergus laeviventris. The sequence continues at coordinate 1,156 of JAUESI010020222.1, read as the reverse complement.
TCGCGAAACCTTTGTCACTCGTATACTAATGAAAGCATACTTGGAATTAGAAGAATTTCGCTTCAAGTCGGAATTGCAACTAAATTCCACAAGTGTGAGAGATCGGGAAGTCTCTCGTATAATAAAGTTATTGTTTGAATAAACAAATATTAATATTTAAAAATAAAAATATTTCTTAATTTACTAGTTATAATTCCCACTAAATACAAATTCAGTTTAAATCTTCTTAGAGAATTTTAATCGTTTAATTAATCGAGGTTAGTTAGTTTTGGTGAGGAGACTCTTCAGTCTCAGTCAAATTTGTCGCGAGAGAACGATCACATTCGTTACAGACCTGTGACGTAAGTCACCAAATTATTCTGCGAACGATAATTAGGTCATTTCATGGGTGCACGTGTGAGTTAAGGGAGAGAGACGTTTGGAAGGAAAGTCATTAATTAGTTAGAGTAGGGATGCGAGAAAGATCCTGCGAGATGCGCAAGAGCCTTAGGACCTCAGATCAATCTTGTAATTTGATCAGATTTCGATCGGCACGCGACGTGGAACCTTTGTCACTCGACTACCAATAATTACATTATAGAACTTAGAAGAATGTTCCTTCCAGTCCGCGATCGTAAACCTTAGTCTTATTCAACGACTGTAATAGAGATCGGAAATCTCAGTTGCATTATCTTAAGTGTTTCAATAAACTTGTGTTATATAAAAATGGAAATAATGTCTTAATTGATTTTTAATATATATTTCTATCGCACCTTGAATTAAATCTAAAGTCAGTTTGAATAAATAGATCATTCAAATCAATTCAGCTACTAAAATTAATGAGGAGGCTTTTTAGTCTCGATAGTGGAAAAAACCCTTTTAATAATTTTACAGAATTTTAAATGTAGAATTCAAATTTACCGCGAAAAAGACTCAGATTCGTTACAGGTCGAGGCATCTGTCGCCATCTCTGGGTCGGGCGCGCCGCTAAGGGGCATCGAGTCGTCGGCGAATTACCATAATTTTAGATTAAGATTATTACCCATTAAGTTAACTCACTATTGGACATAATAGCAAAATCTGAGATGTTCGAAGTATTAATCCGCCTCGGCAACTTAGATGGCAGTTACTGGTGCAATTTTCAAGCGCTGGATGAAAGGATTATTTGTGCAGATGT
>JAUESI010020219.1:0-12071 GCA_032275145.1 Synergus laeviventris | reverse complement strand
AGCCGAGGCTGCCCATGTTCACACCCATTATCGGCAGATTTCGGCAGCCCACAAGCCGCGCTGCACTCAGCATGGTGCCGTCGCCTCCCAGCACAACTATGGCATCTGAGTTGTCAGGTATACGCTCCCGCTCATAGCCCTTTATACCGAGACCCGCAGCCACCTCATTCTCCACCACAGCCTCACAGCCGCGCTCCCTGAGCCACGGCAGCAGAGCTCTCAGCAGCTCTACAGGCTCTGGTCTGCCTGCCTTGCACAAAAATCCGATGCGTTTCATTTAGCAACCTTCCACTCTGCAAGGGCCTTTTCAACATCTGCACTCAGTCCCTCAACAGTTATCTCTCTCATATCACTATCAGCCGGGTTAACGAACCTGACCGCTATGGCATCTTCAGGCAGCTCTCCAAGGCGCTCTGCCCACTCTCTAACCACTACCGCGTCCGACCCTATATATTCCCAGAGCCCCATGTCTTCTGAGCATGGCTCGCCCGGCAGCCTGTAGAGGTCCATATGGTAGAACGGAGGCGTGGTCTCATACTCTGCTACTATCACATAGCTGGCACTGCCAATATCCCGCCCCTCTATACCAAAGGCAGAGGCAAAGCCCTTTATAAAGGTGGTCTTTCCAGCGCCCAGGTCACCATACAGGCAGACAGTAACTGGCCCGCCCTTCTCTTTGAGCAGCCCTCCGAGCCTCGCGCCAAAGGCCTCTGTAGCAGCTGATGAGTCTGTAGTTATCTTCTGCATCAGCCCTCTCAGTTGCCGAGACTCAGTCCCTTAATAATATCGAGCTTGCCGATTATGCCCTTTATCTTCTTGCCATCCATAACAGGTATCAGATAGGTATGGCGCTCTGACATGATGGTCGCTATCTCATCCACCGGGGTATCTGGCATGACAGTAACCACCTCTTTTGTATATATATCCGCAACCGTAATAGCTGCCATCGCCTTTATCTCTTCCTCTATATGGCTCTGGCTCTGGAGCATTATGTACGCATCAAAGAGTCTGATAACTGTCGGAATATGAAAGCGTTTGTTCTTGCGGATCAGGTCATGTTCGGTAACTATGCCTATAAGCTCCCCGCTGCTGTTCACCACAGGGGTACCGCTTATCCTGTTGTCCACCAGTATGCGTGCAAACTCCTCTGTGGAGCATGAGGTCTCAACCGTGATTACGTCCTTAGTCATTATGTCTTTGGCCTTGAGCATGACATCTCCTTTCAGTAAGGCCTCTCTGCCCTGCATATGGCAATGGCCCGTCTTCACCTTTATGATACGTCACCAACTGGTCAAAATCAATCGCGCTGATTCAGCTATTGTTTAATGACCACTCAAATTGTACACTTATATCTGGGCAGACGCTCTCTGTTCTGGCCCCTTCGACAGACAATATGACAGATGAAGATAAAAATAACGGCGAGACCCAGTACGAGATAGCCTATCTCAAGGTACTGAATGCCGAGCTTCAGAACCGGCTCAGGCAGACCGAAGACCTGCTGCGCCTCCTGACCGAACAGTACCGCCGCATAACAGAGGTGGTATCTGACTACATATTCAGCGTCCATATAGTGGACGGCAATCCAATAGAGACCGTTCATGGCCGCGGCTGCCTCACTATAACCGGCTTCACGCCTGAGGAGTTCTCTAACAGCAACTTTCTATGGATAAACATGGTGCATGAGTCTGACCGCGCACTGGTACTGAGACATGTGGCAGGTATACTCTCTGGCAGGGACACCGCGCCTTTTGAACACAGGATAGTCCGCAAGGATGGTACCGTGAGATGGGTGCGCAACACACCTGTATGCCAATACGACGCAGAGGGCAAGCTGACTGCCTATGATGGCCTCATACAGGATGTGACTGACCATAAGCTGGCTGAAGAGGCGCTGCAGCGGAGCGAAGAGAAGTACCGGATTATTGCTGACTTCACTTACGACTGGGAAGAGTGGCTCGGCACAGATGGTCATTATGTATATGTCTCGCCCTCATGCGAGAGGGTTACTGGCTACAGACCTGAGGAGTTTCTGGCTCAGCCGGACCTGGTAATAAAGATCACACACCCTGCAGACCGGGAGCTGGTTCGAGACCACTATAAAAAGATAACTGAAGAGCAGCGCGGCCATGAACAGATAGATTTCAGGATCATAAAGAAGAATGGCGAGGAGTGCTGGATCACCCACAGCTGCCAGCCGGTATACGGAGAGACCGGAGAGTGGCTAGGCAGAAGGGCTAGCAACCACGACATAAGCAGACGCCGCAGGTTGCTCGAAGAGCTTACCAAGGCGCGTGAGCTCGAAGCAGTCGGCATACTCGCAGGCGGTATTGCACATGACTTCAACAATCTGCTGACCGCCATACTCGGCAATATCTCTATGTCAAAGATGCATATACCCGAAGACAACAGGGCCTTTTCGCTCATGTCCAGTGCTGAGAAGGCGGCCCTCAGGTCTCAGGAGCTTACCCAGCAGCTCATACTCTTTTCGCGCAGGAGCCAGGCGCGCAAAAAGATACTCTCTGTGGCCGAGGTTATACAGATACTCGAAACCATAGAGAAGCCTGACTCTAACATCAGACTGACCATAGCAATACCGGAAGACATATGGCTTATAGATGCTGATGAAGGCCAGCTGGTACTGGCGCTGAGGAGCATGCTCATAAATGCGCGTGAGGCAATGGACGGGCATGGAGAGATCCGCATAGGCGTTGAGAATGTGAGCATAAGTGACAGAGATGCGATTGCTGTTAAGACCGGCGATTACGTAAAGATCTCTATAAGCGACACTGGCAAGGGTATACAGGCTGAGAATACCTCAAAGATCTTTGATCCCTACTTCACCACAAAAGATGCTGCTACTATAAAAGGCACCGGCCTCGGTCTGGCTATTGCCTACTCTGTAATCAACGGACATGAGGGCTTTATAGTCGTTGACTCCGAAGTCGGCAGGGGTACTACCATGAATGTCTATCTGCCTGCGAGCAACAAGACCGTAACCGGCAGCTAGCTCTGATTCAGTCCTCGACAATCCTAGTTATGATTCCCTCTTGTATCCGAAACGCAGCTCAAACACAGGCGCTATAAGATTATCCACAGGCGCATAGTCATCTGTCAGCAGCACCGAATAGTTGCGGCCTATGAATTTGTCGAGCAGCTCCTGCGGCACGATCCTGGAGGTGGCCACACCAGAGGTATCGCGTTTCAGATAGGCAGCAAAGCCCTTTATGTCGAGCCTGTCCCTGCCGGTCATAACAATAAAGGTGCTGGTGCCTGTATTGGCAAAGTCTGGGTTTATGGATATGACATGCACATTGTCCTGACCAAATACCTCGCGCAGGGTGCGCACATATGATGGCAGAAACGAGCCGCGCTGAAAGTTGTCTATTATATTGGTAAGCATTACAGCACCCGGCTTCATAATGGACTTCAGCTGCTGGGCAAACTCTTTGGTGGTGAGATGGTATGGAATGGTGAGGTCATTGTACGCGTCTATAAAGAGCACGTCGTACTTCTCCCTGCAGTTCATCACATACCAGCGCCCGTCCTCATTGCGCGTGCGTATGCGCGTGTCAGCAGGCAGGCCCATCCAGTTATATACTATGCGCGTCACCTCAGGGTCTATCTCGACCACCAGGTTGTCTGACAGCGGATAGTTCGCCTCCATAAAGCGCGGAAATGTATAACCCCCGCCACCTATGGTAAGGGTGCTGAAGGCCTTGCCAGCCAGCTGCTTCCAGCCGAGAACATCAGCATAGATACGCTCGTAGAAATATTCTATATGGTACGGATTGCCGGGTGCCACATACGAATGCGTGAGATTATCGAGCACCAGTGCAGTAAGCGGTGTCACCCCGTCACCCGAGTATGTATTGCCTACCTTGATGGTATAGTAGTCGCTCTCCTTGTAGTGCACAACAGCTGCATTGAGTTCGGGCTTAAAGGCGCTGTCATAAAAGATGCCTGAAAGTGCAGCAGCAACTATAATGACCGCCACCACACTCTTCTTTGTCCTGAGAGCTGCGCCGCAGACAATAGCAGTGCATATGAGTATGGCCCCCATAAGCAGCATTATGGAACGGGTGCCCATCCATGATATAAGAAAGAAGCCTGCAGCAAAGGTGCCTGTAATAGAGCCGAGCGTTGATATGGCATATATCTTTCCGATCACACTCCCCACATTCTCTATATTCTTTACTGCCAGCTTTATAACCACAGGAGAGATCATGCCGAGTATGCAGCTAGGCAGAAAGAAGGTGAGCGTTGTTACTATAAGTATGCGCAGCATGAGCGTAGTCGGAAAATCATAGGCAGCTATTATATTGGTGAGCGGCGCTATGAGCAGTACACTCAGTCCCGATATAAAGAGCAGCCAGGAGAGTGTTGAGGAGTCGGGGAATCTGTCAGCCAGTCTGCCGCCAAGATATGCGCCTATGCTTATACCCGCCAGCACCACGCCTATAATACTGGTCCAGGTATAGAGCGATACCCCTACATACGGCGCAAGTAAGCGGCCGGCTACTATCTCTATAACCAGCACACAGAAGCTGGCTATAAATGTTATGAGATATGCTGAAGCTATATTCATGCGGCCCTCCGCTATATGTGTTTACTTTATAAATGAGCAGCAGTAGTCAGAGAGCTGCGTCACCTTGAGCTTGAAGAGCGCATTGGCAGGCACATTGAAGGCCTCGCCGCCCTTTATGGCCTTCCATGCGGTCTCTCCCGGCAGAAGCACCTCCATCTCGCCAGCAAGTATCTCCATAAGCTCTGCATCCTGTGTAGAGAATTCGTACTCTCCAGGCATCATTATGCCGAGGGTCTTTTTTGAGGCATCAGGAAATATGATGGTCCTGCTGGTCACGCCGCCGTTAAAGTATACATTGGCCTTCTTTACTACTGTTACATTGCTGAACTCTGACATTATACGAGCCTCCGGTTATTGGTATTTCAGATGCAAACTCTATCAGATTAAGGCCGATATTTTCAAGGCAAATTCAAAATTCAAAGTTAAAAATTCAAAATAAAATTATGGAGGTCGGAGCGGATAGAGTTATGAAAAAGATGGTGGAAGTAGCGGGTATTAATAGATGCCTCATTGTCAGCCTTCCTGGCCCTAACATACAGTCATACATATACACTTTTAATTTTGTCTGTTGTAAACTTAGGTATGGCTATTTCGGTAATGAAATCATCCGGCAGGGTAGAGTCCTTTGACATCAGAAAACTGGCCAACTCCCTTATGCGCTCAGGCGCGCCAGAGAAGACCGCCATGGAGATCGCCCAGAAGGTCGCCAAAGAGTCTGGCGAGCATGTCCATACCAAGCATATATACAGGGCTGCCAAGCGCCTGCTAAGAAAGTATAATCATGTCTCTGGCATGCGTTACTCGCTCAAGCGCTCTATCATAACCCTCGGCCCTACGGGCTATCCCTTTGAGAAATATATTGGCCGTGTACTCTCGGCTTATGGTTACACAGTAGAGGTGAACCGCATGACCAAGGGCTTCTGCGTTACGCATGAGGTTGACGTATTTGCGAAGAAAGATGACCGCATATGCGTTATAGAGTGCAAGCACCATGCTAATGGAGACAAACCTGAAGACAGAAAGATTGCGCTCTATGTGCATTCGCGGGTAAATGACATAAAGAGGGCCCTGGAGTCTCTGCCTGAGTACAACTCCTTCAGGCATGAGGGCTGGCTGGTTACCAATACCCGCTGCAGTACTGACGCTATTAAGTATGCGGAGTGTGTGGGGCTAAAGATATTGAGCTGGAAATATCCGGAAAACGCAGGGCTTGAGTATATGATCGAGCAGAAGCGGCTATATCCTATTACCATACTGCCTGCTGCTACAAAGAATGTGGTCCAGACCCTTACTGAGCGCGGTATAGTGCTGGCTGATGATATAGTGCATATGGAAGAGCGCGCATTTGCGAGGGCGAGTGGACTTGATAGAGATACTGCTGCGGCGCTTAAGCTTCAGGCCGACAGCCTGTGCCAGAATGCGTGTAAGGGTTGAGGGCGGTTTTATTCGCTGGAAGCTCTGGCAGTTTCACACCTACCAGTCAAGCAGGTAGCTAAGTTATGTTCTATTTTATTAATTATTTTCTCTATCCTTTTTCCCATAAAGATCACTTACTAAAGAAGCAACCAAAGAGATCATAAAAGTAAGTGCTAACCACCCAGTGATAGTAAAGAATTGGGTAACATGCAAAGCTATTATGAGAAAAATACAAACAAGGCTAATTACAAAAGCAATAACAGCTCTAATGCATGAAGTGTACGCTGGATAAGTATTCTTTTTGTCTACATAATACAATAAAGAAGCTATTCCTATGGGAAGGCTAAGCGTCATATATAGCAATGAATGTCCACCCATATTAAAAAAATACGCAATGGGAAGTAACGCTATCGTTATTAACAGAGCACCCACATAGGCAAAAAAGATTCGCCACCGCACAAATCGTTCGGATGTTTTCTCTCCCAAATTCACGTTTATATTTCCTCATTTCCCAGCAGCGATTATTGGGCTAATTTCTATTTTCGCCAGTCCTCAAACTCTACCACATTGCCTACCATTTTTCAATGGCAATTAATTACACTCAGTTGCACTCGTACCATTACATAAAAAAAGCCCCGGACAGCTCAACCGCCCGGGGCCACTTAAAGTAGAATTGGCCGGTTTTATCTTTAGATGCCTACGACCTTCACCATTTTGCCCTGAGCGCTTTCAGCCCAGTCAGATAATCGGTCTGTTCAAGATTGACCTGAACCCCGAACTCAAACAGTGCATCCTGCATCTCAGCTATGGATAGTCCGGCTATCCGCGCAGCCTTCTCTATAGATGCCTCTGATTTTCTGTATTTCTCTATGGCCATCATTATGCGGCCCAGATCAACCAGCTCTCTTACGGTCTTGGAAACATCCTCTCGTTCCTCTACAGCGAGGGCAGCCAGAAACCTGTAGTCTTCATCATTAACTCTTATGCTTAATGTCTTTGTAGCCATATTAACCTCCCTGCAGCTGACGCTCTACATCTGCAATTATGGACTGTTTATATCTTGCAATCTGGCTGAGCTTTGCGAGCCTGCTCAGTGCCTCTCTCCTGTCAATTAAACCCTTTTCAAAAGCCCGTACAAGGAATGAGATGGCCGTAGTAAATTCCAGCTTCAGTACCTTACAGGCCCTGATAGCATTTCTGTCGTCCGTTGCTACCAGTACAGCCATATTGTCTATAGCAAGTACTAGGGCTTCTGCCTCTCCTGTATCAATCGAAAAATCAGCTTCGAGTCTCCTTACCATGCTGCTGTCTTTGACCTGAAGCACCTCAATACGGCCGTCTGCAATAAGACGGTTAATCAAGGGTGTCTCCTCTCTGCCTTTGCAACATGCCTCTTGCTTCACCTTTTCAGGGATTACTACCCTGCCTTTAAAGTCTGACGCGAACAGATCAAGCAGATCGATCCGGGCCAGCAGAATTAAAGTAGATGAATCAAATATGACCATATGATAATTGTATGACAAATGTATGCGATTGTCAAATCTAGCAGACGGCTCGAGCTGCGCCCATTCTCTTATCGATAAAAAAAGCCCCGGACAGCTCAACCGCCCGGGGCCACTTAATTGATCAACTGATATCTCTTACTTTGCCGCTGGTGCTGCCTCCACCTTCGGATGCGGAACAGAACCGCTATAGAAGGCATCGCACTTCGGTGCCTCTGCAGGCTTCTCCTCTTTCTTCTTGCCACCAAACCCGAACAGACCACCTATGGCCTTGGTAACATTCTTAAGCGCCTCTTTGGTCTCTACCTTCGGCTTCTTGAGCGGACCGCTCAGGGTCTGCTTCATGGTAGAGCAGCCCTTGTCATCTAGCACCGCTATCACCAGATTCTCATAGCGCTCAGTAACCATGTTGACCTTGCCCTTCATGGCCAGCCTGTGCCTTATGGTTGCTACCGCAACATCTGCGGTCTCGGCTGTACCGTTTGTGATCTTCCAGTCAGAGACTAGCTTCTTTATGGAGCCCTGCTCCTGCTTCTCTGGCTTGCCTCCAAACATGGTGTCCAGACCAAAGGCTGTGCCGAGGTCCAGGAAGCCTATGCCCTCTTTGCCCTCAATCTTGGCAAGCTTTCTGTCAAGGTCCATGGTATACATAATAAGGCTCTCGCCCTTTATGGAGAAGGTTCCGTTAAGGGTCTTAACTATCTGGCTCTGCTCTTTGCCATGCGTGGTAATGGCGAGCGCCATGTCTGCCTTGCCGCCTATGTTCTTCTTCTGGTCATAGGTCTCCTGCAGCTTTTCGAGGCTGAACTTGGCGATCTTGAAGTCGAGCTTTATGGCCGGTGTGCTGCCTGACATATCCACCTTCAGGTCTCCGTTGCCCTTGCCTTCAAAGGCATCCATAGAGAAGGCTGGCAGGCTGAATACGCCCTTTTCTGCCTTTATGGTCGATTTGATATTGGAGATTATGAGCTTCTTCTGCTGCAGCTCCTTTGCGTCAAAGCTTCCGGTAAAGGCGAGCTGCTTCATCATATCTCCGGCATCCTTGTTCAGATGAAAATTCTTTATGCCGAGATTGAAGTCCCTCAGCTCTATCTTGTCGCCGCTCTTCTTGTCGAGATAGGTGAGCATGCCGTCAATAACATTGAAAGACTCCACACTGAAGGCTGCCGCTGCTGCTGCCTTGCCATCTTTGGCAGGCTCCTTCTTTGCATCTTTCTTGTCAGCCACCTTGTCCGTATCTTCGTAGTTAAACTTGCCATTTGCGTCTTTGGTAATATTGATTACAGGCTTTACGAGATCGCATCTGCTGACCTTGACCTCTTTTTTAAAGAGAGGCATAAGCTCTACGCCTATAACCAGCTTGTTGAGCCCTACTATCTGGCCCTGTCTGCTGGAGAGATGGATGTCGTTGACCGTTACACCCAGCGGCATAAATGAGAGAGATATCTTGCCATTGATCTTGAGGTTCATGCCTGTGGCATCATGCGCTGCGCTCTCTATCTTGGGCTTGTACGCATTCACATCAATAAGCGCCATGGCAGCCAATGCTGCGCCTACCAGAAGCACCACTACTACACCACCAGCTATCAATAATCTCTTCATACCTTTTCCCATACTCGCCTCCTGTTGTGAGTTATTACAGATACATTATATAAGAAAATCATCTAAGTGCTATAACCGCATACTGGCGGCCTGCAGCTGCCTGATCGCGGCGAAAGGAGTGGAAGCCCCCCCCGGTGCAGCAGGTACAGTCCTGAGACACCCATATATGGGCAGCAGCCACACCGCTAGCAATAGCCTGCAGACGGTTCGCCTCCTGAAGGTCTAGCCGCGGATTCTGCAATGTAACCGTTATATAGTCCCCGGCACCTGTGGACTCGGCAACAGCATAGGCTACGTCAGTGCCGACTTCATAGCAGCAGGACCTTATACTTGGCCCTATTGCGAGCACTATGTCGTAAGGCCTGGTCCCGAACCTCGCCTTCATTGTCTGAATAGTCTTTGGGACTATGGACTGGGCAGTACCTCGCCAGCCTGCATGAATGGCTGCAACTATATGCTGTCCCTTGTCGTAAAGCAGCAACGGCACACAGTCAGCGGTCTTTACCCCGACAGCCACCTGGTTCGTATCAGAAATAGCTGCATCTGCTGTCTCTGGCTCCGAGCTTTCATTCACAACTATTACCAGATCAGTATGCTTCTGCATCGGCAGATAGAGAGCGGTGTCAGGGCTGAGCAGCTTTCTAGCCTCATCCTCACTAAGCGCAGCCATCCCGAAGAAGGCGTCAACAGCATAAGGCTCAAATATGTCCGGTCTTACTGCCCTGGGCTCGCTCATATCAGACTCTTGAATGCCTCCGGAAGCGATGCGATTATATCTGATGCAATAAGAGAATACTCACCGACCTCAGATGCAGCAATGTCACCAGCCAGCCCATGCAGATATACGCCCAGGGCAGCAGCAGTGGCTGGATCAATGCCCTGGCCTATCAGAGATGCGATAATGCCTGTTAGCACATCGCCGCTGCCTGCAGTAGCCATGCCCGGATTGCCTGTGGTATTTATAAAGGCCTCGCCCTCCGGAGTGGCGACTATTGTGGGCACACCCTTAAGAACCACATATACACCCGCCTCTTTTGCAAAGGCAACTGCAGTGCCTATCCTGTCAGCCTCAATATCCTGTATGGTGACTTTTGAGCCTTTATAAGTTTTTTGATCCGTCACTTCTGCCTTCTTACTTCCCACTTCCGACTTCTGTTTGAGCAGCCTCGCCATCTCACCCGGATGCGGGGTTATCACTATTGGCGCCTTTGCCCGGCTGAGCAGTGCTCCGGCATCATGAAGCGCGTTCAGGCCATCTGCATCTATTACGAGCGGTACAGTGGAGCAGAGCACAAGCTCTTTCATAAGGGCTGAAGTATCTTCAGTTACGCCTATGCCAGGGCCTATTGCTATTACATCTGCCTTGGAGCATGCAAGGTTAAGTATGGCAGCTGCTGCAGATGCAGCAAGAGAGCCATCGCCCCTGTCATCGAGCGAAATAGTCATCTCTTCAAGCACGCGGCCCTGCAGTATATCTAGCAGGGTCTCTGGCACACCCAGAGTGACCAGGCCTGAGCCAGAGCGCAGGCCAGCCTCTGCGGTCATAAGTGCTGCGCCTGTCTTGCCATCAGAGCCAGCCACTACCAGCAGATGCCCGTAGTCGCCCTTATACGAGCTGCGGCTCCTGACCGGTAGCAGTGAACTCGCCAGCCCACTGTTTATAAGCGCTGTCTTTATAGTGTCCGAAGAGGTGAGCAGCGGAGAGAATCCTATATCTTCAATATGGAGAGTACCTGTATATTCTGCGCCCGGATAGAGATAATGTCCGCGCTTGGGCAGACCAAAGGTTACAGTATGCTCAGCCCTTATGGCATCGCCCAGCACCTGACCTGTATCTGATGAGATACCGGATGCTATATCTGCAGCTATGACAGGCTGTCCAGAGTCATTGACCTGTCTGAATATCTTTGAGAGATCTCCGGTGACCTCTTTGCTGAGGCCTGTGCCTAATACCGCATCTATTACTACAGCTGCGTGGAGATCAGCAGAGGTGAGCGCCTTTCTGAATTCGACCTCTACCCCGCTCTTCTTTGCGAGCTGCAGCTGCGCCCTGCAGTCAGGGCTGAGAGATTCCTGTTTTGCCAGTATGAGCGCCTTTACCCGATGGGCCTGATTGTGAATAGCGCGTGCAGCTACGAGTCCGTCACCACCATTGTTGCCGCTACCGCATAGTACGAGAAACCTCTTCTGCGGGTATAGTTCCATTGCCCTGGCAGCGACAGCTAGCCCTGCACGCTCCATGAGCAGTAGCGCCGGAAGGCCCTGCTCCTGAATGGTTATACGGTCTATCTCTCGCATCTCAGCAGCAGTGACAACTTTCATGAGCACACCTCTGGTTGATTATTAAGTGTATGTGTAAGTTTACCAGAAAATAAATACTATGAGAATAATTTACAGCCAATAATAAGAAGCTCTATGCCTCAAACTCGCTGCGTGATATACCGGACTGTCGTATGATGGAGCAGCCTGCCTACAGCATCTGTTTGCTACTCATAATGCGTCCACATCCGAAGAACCTTGACAGTTTTTATGTCGTCCAGAATTTGATAGACAAGGCGATGCTGTATATTGATCCTGCGCGAAAATGCACCGGACAGATCTCCGACAAGCTTCTCATACGAGGGCGGACTCTGATATGGATCTTCGCAAAGTATTTCGAGAATACGCGAAGCTTGGGGCTTTAGTCCGGCCTGTGCTATTTTTTTTGCATCTTTCTGGGCTTGCCTCGTAAAAACAAGCCGCCAGTTCACCAGCCCGGCTCCTCAGCACATTTTTCGACAGGGGTCTTGAGGCCTTTCTTGATCGATTCACGCATGCCCTGTATGGAAGTCAGATACAGAGTCTCTTCAATTGCGAGCCAATCCTCTTCGGATACCAAAACTGCAGAGTTCCTCTTCCCTATTATCTGAACCGGCACATGCGTCTCTTTTACCTCGTCAACTAGGTTATATAGGCGTTTTCTTGCT
>JAUESI010020217.1:0-12087 GCA_032275145.1 Synergus laeviventris | reverse complement strand
GGCTTACTCAAAATTCCCTCGATAAACGAAGCAATTGAAAGTTGCCTAGCACTATTTCGATACTGCTTAACAAAAAATTTATTAATTTTTTCAATAAAAAAAGCGATAAATGTTAGTCTTTTTTACAAATAGTAGGTAGAAACGGGAATTTATAAACATATGTAAACTTTCTACACTATTGTGCATCTTATTTCCCGAAATGGGCCGAAGAGGCGTTACTATACTAATAGCTGGGCTTCCTCTGGGCATGTTTACTCTCAGCTTCTCTCTGACTTAGTAGAATAAAATATTTTTAATAGAGTATTTTAAACTTAAAAAAGAGCAGTTCCAAATTAAAGATCTCAAATAAGTGCTTAAAATATTGTTTTGTTTTAGATTTAATTCATGAAAGATTAAAATTGCATAATTTCTTTTTCAAAATTAGCCATTCGGAAAAAATTTGCATAGAAAGAAGGAATTTTATATACAACATATAAAAATTGTACATGTATCCAAAAAACGTGTTTTCAACAGACGAATAAAGCAAGGATTTTTAAAATAAAATAAACCTTCTTTGTTCAAATTAAAAAAAAAGTTTGAAATCAATTAAAATCTCTGAAAATCATTTTAAAAAACTCTTAACATCTAATTGAAACTTATAATTTTTTGAATTCACCTAGAATTTTTGTACATCCACATCGAATATTGTTTATTAATTTTTATTTTACTCGATTTATATTGTTTTAAATTAATTTTTAATTCTTTTAATTTGCTGTGAATACACCTTGAATTCTTAATTGATTCTTTTCAATTCTTTTCTTTTCTTTGTATTCTTGTGAATTCTTTGGAATTTATTTCGATGCTTTTGAATAAAATATTTAACTTTAAAACTATTTAAAATTGAAAGCCTAAATAATTCAACAACTTGGAATTAACAATGTCCTTAAAAAAAGTTTAGTTTGAAAGCCTTGAATTTCAAATTTTTTGGAGAAAACTAAAACTTTAATATATATTAAATTCGAATTTTCCTACTTTGAATTTATAACCGATTCTGATCAAAAAATAATTTTGTAGACATTTTGAGTATATTTTAGAACTTTTTCAATCGAATAGTGAGAAAATGAGAATCATACTATACATTACAAGACAAAAGCTGGGAGAAACTTTGTTTTTTATCCAGGAAATCCGAGAATTTGAAAAGGAATATTCGTTAGACACACTGCCTTAATTTTATATTTTTATGAAAAAAGTTCCAAACCATTAAGAACTAACAGAAAGGTTCCAGTACATTATTTGCTCCTACAGTTTTTTTAACCATTTGAAGAATTAAACCATAGAAGATAATATATTATACATAATTAAGAGACACACTTAAAAGGAAACATCTTTTATTTATTTTAAGGACATTTTTCATGTCCTAAAACGATATTGAAGAATTTGATAAAGTAAAGATTCGTAACGTATCTTTTTTCCATTACCGTTATGCCACAATTGTAACGTGTTATCCTTACTAAAAAATAGTATCTAGAATGAATTTGAGAAAGAAGTAGTGCGATGAGTCGAATGATAAATACATTTTTCGCTCACTGAAAATGCACATGTAAATGTAAATAAAATAACCGCGAGACCTTATTACAGCCCCTTGGCACTTGCTATTCGGTCCATGCTATAATATAGTACTGTCATGAGAGTTGACCATCGTCTAATGGCAGCGCTGACCGATCAGTGGCCCTAAATTGAAAAAATCTAATACCTTCTCCGATGAGATTCTAAAAAATGTATAGGCAAAAACGTAAAAATTCCATTTTCTCCTAGTAAAAACTAGTTTATCGCATGTTCTTTCACTAAACATTAATCAAGAAAGTTTTATATATTTTTTAAGGCAATACTTACTCTTGAAAAAGGTGAAATGCTATAATTTTTGACGAAAATTCGCTTTGATTTTCGACGGCGGATCAAATTGGAATTCTGTTATCACTATTTAAATATTGATACTAATATTTATTGTAAGTATAATGTATATTTAATTTGATGTTAAATTCTCGTATTATTATTATGTACTTCAAAAACAATTTTTTTTAATTGTTGAGAATCTTAATTTATTGTTAATTAATTAATAATAATATTACAATATTGGCGTAATATTTTTATTTAACAATGACAATAAATATTAATATTTAAAGTTCCCACCGAAAACCAAAGCGAATTTTCGTATAAAAGTGGAGCATTTCACCTTTTTCGGGATTATTTTGGGTCACACTAGATGTAAAACTTTTTACACTTTA
The DNA here is from genome assembly GCA_032275145.1 of Synergus laeviventris. Lineage (NCBI taxonomy): Eukaryota > Metazoa > Arthropoda > Insecta > Hymenoptera > Cynipidae > Synergus > Synergus laeviventris. The sequence goes on along the minus strand of JAUESI010020217.1, from coordinate 9,823 downwards.
TTATATCATTGAAAAAACTACGGGAAACCGATTATTTAAAATGTAGATAATTACATTTTTTCTTTATTGCTTTAAGCAAAATCGACCCACTAGACAGACAACGCTACCATGACGGTTGGTCAATATTCATAACACTTTCAACTCAAGAGTGCCAGAGGGCTGCCTTATTAATATAGACTATGGAAAGGTTATAAATATGTTTAATAATGCATAGGTGCAATTTGAAATGAGTAAAACTTTGTTCAACCGTACGTTGATAAAAACTGTATAAAAATGTATAAAACATAGATCACACTGAATAAACATAAAAGGTCAAAATATATAATAGAAACTAAATTTAAAAGTATTTAAATCTCAACCTGGTTAATATTTCTGTTGACTGTGAAATTATAAAAAATTTTAACAACGTATTCAAATATTTTTCGGTTTGAAATAAATTATGTCTAATATGTAAATAGCAACTGTTACAAACTTGTTTATTTTTGATTATAATGTGAATATTCAAATTATAAAACATACATATTCTACAATAGAATATTCACTGAGAATTTTGCAACCGCGTGTCGTACTGTATATAGTGCAATACACACTTAATATTTAGTGTCCTAAAACTCATAATAATTTGAAGGAAAAATTTTCATCTACATGAGTGACGGATTATTTTTAAAAGTTTATGACGCTCTATGGATTGATAAGAATGTTTGTACAAGTTATTCTCAAAGTCATTTTGAATGTTTGTTTTGAAGAATATAACTAATATATAACCTTAGAAAATAAGAAAATAAAATTATATTTTCGAGTTTTAAGATATGCTGTATACATTTTCTATTTTTAATTAATTGTATGTTGCGATTTCGGAAAATTTATTTTAGATAATACAGGTCACCTGTTTGAAAACATGTATATTTTTTTTAAGATTATATTATAATATTTCGTTTACAAAGTAAAATATAAAATATCTATTCGTCCAGCTTTCCTCATAGAACCCTTTGTCCACCTGCCAAGACATTTGTAAGATATTCCCTGTTCGTTTATAAAAGCTGGTTAAATAATACTAAAATTAGGTGAAATCGTATGCCGTGTTTTTCACTATAAGTGAAATTCCTAATGGTGAGGAAGTATTAATGATTTCTGGAATATTATTTTATGTACTCGTAACATTTTTAAAGATACGTGAATAAGTAAGCATATTTAATTTCAATGACAAAAATATATCCGTGAGTTTTATGCACTTTGTTATAATTTATAATGATTTTGTACGCCATATTTTTTAAAACATAAAAATTAATTTTCTCACCAAGAATTGTTTATTTTAAACATATTAAGATTGTCGGAACCCAATTGAAACCTGAGTCGATTAATGCACTTTTCTATTTTTAAATAGAAGAAACTTTTTTTGAATTTTAGTTTCATGAATTATCTCGCAAAAAACGATCTGATTGCATAAATATATAAACATATTTTAGTGATTATTTAACAAAATTATTTTATGCATTAGATTTTAATAGAACAATTCTTACAAGTGAATTCTTCAAAATACAATACCCGAAGTGCACTGACACCCCACGCAAATTCTGTATTGTTAAGAGGCATAAATATGTAACTATTCGTACTTGTTAAGTACTTGTATAATAATTTGTACAAAATTCTGAAATAAAGCTTCTATGTAATAAAAGTTTTACTGAATTTGCGTACATTCCTATAATTTATTGTAAGAAATTCTTAGATTTATGTGAATTTTGACCTGATGAATCTTAAATCACTTCAAATTCGTAAAAATATCTAAAATTCATCGAAATCCCTTTAAATTCTTAGTAATTTCTAGGAACGTTTTAAAATTCTACAAACTATTTTTAATTGTGAGTATTATTTTTAAAAATTATTTTTAAAATGTGAGTGCACTTCCGAAATGGTGAATCCGATGATTTCCTTCACACGCTTATGTATTTTGATGCGCTGATTACGAAAATAATAGTGAAAATTGGCGACTAGTAGATTTTCATGGTCAAACCATGAAAAAACCATAAAGAATCATGGTTTTTTGCGTTTATCTTAGGTAATATGCAAAATTTCAAAAAAAGTCTCAAACAAAAGTTGTAGACCTCAATGAAATACACATTTTTTGTTGCCAGCATTTTTTCTGCGAGTGATAGTTTCCGAGAAAATTAATGATATATAGATTTTCATTAAAAAACCTATATAATCATGGCTTTCAGCTTTTATATTAGTAAAATCGACTAGTCGTCAATTGCCACTATCATTTTCGTAATTAGCGCATCAAAATACATAAGTATACGCAGTGAGAAGGAAATCGTCGGGTTCACCTATTCGGAAGTATATCCATTATTTGTACTTAGAATCTAGATAATCGCTTATTTTTCGAATTACTTTTTTATTCCCAGTAACTTTAACAGAACCTTTAGTTAGAAGCTGATACAATCCATCGAATTTGTTTTCATTATAAGCTGCTTCAACCATTCCACAGTTAATATTAGCAGCTGTAAGTTTTTGAATTTATTCAATTCTCGAGTCATATTCTCTTTACCAGCTTTCATTTTTTCTCTTTCTACTTCCTTTTCTTTTATCATATCCCAAGTAATTGTTGAATCCTTTAGAACTTCTTCAGATACATTGAAATATAATATAATATCCTGAAGGATTCTAACATCTGCAACAGGATTATGTGCGTTTTCAGTATTTATCTGACAAGTAGCTGCAAGGTTCTCCAATTTATTTACACCTTTTCCCTCAAATAATTTATTGCTAAAATCAATCTTGGATAGTCAAACTTGCAATTGTGAGCTGCCAAAATACATTGTTTCTCCAATCTGTATAAAAATTCATAAAAAGCAATTATTCCTTCTGTGAGTGTGACTGTTTCGACTATTTCACCGTTCAGTTCCAGATGACCATTCGTGTATCGTAATCCATGAACAGTCGACGTTGCTTGGTCTTGTATATCTTGCGTTGGTTTTATGTACGTAGAGAACTCTATATCATCGGATCTTGCAGCTATTTGTAAAATTTTTTCAGTTTTGCTAAAACCGTTTTTTTCAAGGTCAAAAAAAACTATTATTGGCTCGTTAGTATCAGAAATGCTGGTGATAGGTAGGTATGCGTCTATATTCTTGAGGAGCTGACAGTCGGTTTCATAAGTAGGTCCTGCAGTGAGTTCAGTTTTTTTTCTAAGCTTTATTTTTCTTTTTTTCAAAAATAAACGTCGCTTTTTGAATTTAGTTTATCGCCATAGTTGTTGGTTTATTTACCTGGAGAGAGGTTTAGTTTGGCTTTCAAGCTATATACATATTTTTCGCCTTCATTTCTTTGGAGTACTGCAAGTGCTACTCTTGTCTGAGCAGACAATTGAAGCATTCATGCTTTCATTCGGGTTGCTCGAAGCACCTTCAGAAAACTGTTCAGCTTTATCCGCTAAATTGTTAAAAAGTTCTTCAAGCGCAATAAACAGACTTAATTCAGTGAGATTTTTCACCTATTATTTTATGTCGATATGTATCTGGATTTCTGTTGTACTGGCACCATGAACCACAATTTTCATGTTTATTTAACTATGATTTGTTATGTTTCGTATAGCATTAGCCATACCTTCACAGTTACCAATATTTAGCGAAATTCAATAATTAAAACATTTTTGAAGGTATTTTATAACGTCAGCAGTAAGTTCTTTAAAATTTTTTTGGAATTTATACAATGCGCTTACAACACCCTTACTGGTATGATTTTTATCAGCCTGTTTGACAATCTCATAATTTTGAGATTACATCTACAATCATGACCATTTTTCTCTTGTCCCATATCACATCTTGTACATTTCCTGCTGAGAGTTATATGCGATATAACTTTTTAAGAAAAGTAGCCTATAAGATTTGCTCTACCAGATAAACTATCGTACGCTCTGCCTGAGCCCTTTGTAAACCATCCCATATCAATCGATGCACTTATGCGAACTCTATGCGTGTTATTAATCGAAAACAAAGGAACAGTAGCAGGAAGATCAGGGAAAAGGAAGGATTCATCAAGGTTCAAAGGCCTGAAAATAATTCGATACATATATACCATACTTTAAATTTGATTTATTAAAAAAAAATTATATAAGAGAATAAAGTTGTACAATAGAACAAAATTTAAATCTACTTTAATGACAATAAAACCGAAATACTATAAAAATGATGTGAAATAATTTCGAACATTTTACACAACATATTTTTTATTTAATTTATTTTATATATTTCTCATTATGTAGAAATAGATTTAAATAATGGTGATTTCCAAGAACTGAAAATATTAATAAACCTACAGCACTTTTTTCACTGCGTCTATATTTTCAATAGTTAACTGTCTCTGTTTAGCAACTGCCTCCAAACAACTCTCACGAGCCATTTTCTCAGCTGCTAATCCAACTTCGATTTCATGATTCTTATATGAATTCCAATGATACTCTGGAATATTTAATCCTACAAAAAATGTATTTATATGCGCGTGGATCATTCCAGCATCCAACCTACCTGTCATAATAAAAGTTATATATATAATAATTAGATATTTGATACCAAACTGTTTGATTTAAATTATACTTAAGAATCTTTATAGACTAACCCAAGACAGCTAGTGTGTTTTCATTGTAATGCATATTATCTTCAGGTACTTGATGTTGTTTGTCACTACTTACAATAGAGATTTTTCTACACAGTCGCCAATTTCACATAAAAAATTGAAGCTAATCTTACTCTAATCACTTAGAGTACCAAAAAGTGTTTTCGAGAAATCCCCTTATGAAGTTAAAAAATCCTCTTTTATTTCGTTTTTTACCCAACAGTTAGTTCAGAAGACTTTTTTGTTTGTCTATTCGTTGAATTCTTGATTGGATTAGATTCAGCTCAAATCGTTCTAGACAGTCATCACACTGATATGAAGCGCAAAAGCGCTTTGCAACGATCCAAGCCTATCGTCAATTTCGTCGGTCCCTACCCTAAGTATGATGTTCCAGGTGTCATGTTAGAGTTGAGCCGGCCCCCATTCCTCCGAGTAAATAGCTACCCCGGTAAGATCAGTTGTGATGATCACCGCCGATATTATCTTCAGATGCCATAATAAAATTAGTGTCATCATCTGGAGCATCATTTATAATACGGCATAAGCTGATTTGCATGAATGCGAATTCTTTTGTTGTTAAATAGTATTGTATAATTATTATTTTCTCGGTTTTCCACCTTAACTGCCGGTCCTTTCCATGAGGGAGACACTTTGTTCTCTGGGTGGTTATTGATGAACTTGACCAAATCCCTCGGTTCGTAGACACCTTGTAGTATTCAAATTTTTGAATCTTAGAATTTTTTGTATTTAATTTTTTGCATCTCTATTTTCTCTTTTGCTTTCTGCAAGTAGTGTTCCTGCTTTCTTTTCCAAACGTTAAGTAATTCTTCATATTTGACGTTTGTTGTGGTGTTTAGCATTGAGGGTAAGTTTGTGCTATGATCCTCGATGCTGGTATTTAATAAATTTTTTATTGTTGAATGGGCTCTTTTAAGTGCTCCATTATTCTGTGGGTGATATGCTGTTGTCTTTATGGGCTTAATCCTGATGTGTTTATGGGCTTAATCCTAGGTGTTCCGAATAGGTATATGTAGTAGGCAAATAGCTCTTCTATAATGTTTTCGGACACTATGTTTTTAAGAGGTATTAGAGTTAAGTACTTTGTGAGCATATCTTGAATGCTGAGAATATATTCTTTTCCTGAAAGTGTCGCGGGCAAGGGTCCGAAAATGTCCATTGCTATTTCATCTTTAGGGTTGACCGGCGTATCTGGGATGATTGCTTCACATTGTCTTTTAATTCTAACTGTTTTTTGTAATTGGCAAACCGGACATCGTTTAATGTAGTGGATGATTTCTTTCTCCATATTTCTTCACTCTCCAAGTGTTCTTGCTCGTTCAATAATTTTTTTTTCCCTAAAATGTTGCGCCGTAATAGACCCATGTGATTCTCTTATGATCGTCCCCTTTCTTCACGAGTGAGCTCTGCACGTGGCGTGTAGCAGGCGTGAAACTGTTCCTTATTTTTATTGCTCAGGAAGTTAAGGTAGTCCTGCATTTTCAGCTTTTCTAAAGGCGTAATCGTTGAGTCAATGAAGTGGTAACGTGTAATGGTTAGTTTGGCAGCCCTCGTCACTTGATTTATTTTGACTAATATTGTTAACCAATGAGTCTCATTAAATGGAGGTAATGTATATCGGGATGTCTCCTAGCTACCTTTCCGTTCCTTAGATATCGTGCGCCAAAGTTTTCCTCTAACATTAGGTTTATTATTTGCTCTACTAGGAATTCTGTTGGTAATCCATTTTTTATATACCCTGATCAAGTTTTTTCCTCCGTCAGTTAGTTCTTCTTTATCTGAGATGAGCTGGTCTGCATCCATGCACCGTTTTATACAGCCGCTAGGCGCATCGCTTGTGCCTGGGAGTTGTAAGTTTGCGGGTAGTTGTGAGTTGGCTGACGATTCTTCTTTCTCATTTGGCGTATCTGGTGGTCGTGAGGGTTCCGTCCCTTCTGATTCCTCACTAGAGGTTTTGATGTTTCCTATATCGTCTTCCGGAGATTTAGCATTTCTATTTTCTTCTTCTATGACTGGAAATAATCTGGAAAAACTATCTCCAGCTTTGTTTTCCTTTCCTATCACGTGTTCAACAATGTATTGGTAATATTCTAGGTGAAACCTACATCGTAACAGTCGTGAAGAGGGATATTTCAATTTATGTAACCATGTCAATGCTTGTGTAGTGGTCAGTTTGAATGATGAACGTTCTACCTAAAAGATATTGTCTCAGTCTTTTGCACGCCCAAACTATTGCTAATAGTTCCTTCTCCGTTGTGTTATAATTGATTTCAGCTTTATTAAATGTCCTGGATATATGGTATAACAACAGGGGTGTCCATTTTGTGATAACACTGCTCCTAATCCAAGGTTGGATGCGTCGGTTGTCAACGTAAACTTATCTTTGTAATCTGGAAATCTCAATACTGGTGCTGTACATATTAATTCCTTTATTGTATTGAAATTTTTGACAATCCATCGTCCAAGTGAAAGGGGTTTCTTTTTTTGTTAAGTTCGTAAGTGATTTACTGAGGTGAGCAAATTTTTTTATAAACTTCCTATAGTATCCTGCGAGCTCTAGAAGGCTTTGGATTTGAGTGACGTTCTGTGGTGCTTTGAAATCTCTTACTACCTGTATCTTTGCATGGTTAGGTTTCACGCCGTCTTTGGTTATTAAATGTCCAAGATATTCAAGTTCCGGCCGCTGATACTCACACTTGTCTGGTTGGAGTTTGAGACCCGTTTTCTGTAATCTGTCAAAAAGATCAATCATGTTCTTGTTGTGTTCTTTAAAGGTGGAGCCAAATACCACTATGTCATCCAAGTAAACGAAACATTGTCCATCATTCTCTGAAAAGTGACAAGTGCGTTTATAATTTCGAAGGGCATTCGGTTAAATTCAAAATATCCCTCTGGTGTTGAAAACACCGTATATTTTTTGGATGCTTCACTTAACGGAATATGGTGAAATCCTGAATTCAGGTCAAAAGCAGAAAGGAATTTTGCTTTCCCTAATTGATCCAAAACCTCGTCTATGACAGGCTAAGGGTACGCGTCTTGTTCCGTGTTTGTAGCGTGGGAAAGCGGTTCGTTTTCCCTTAAAGACATCGCTTGTAGAGGTTTCTTCGAAAGGCATGTGCAGCTATTAGAGATGCACTAGGTATTATCTGGTCGAAGGAATACAAGGGTAGCATACTGTTCCTTCCTGGTCTAACTGGACCGGCGGCGATGGCGGTGTCGTTTCTTCATCTGACGACTCCCGCTGATGCAAAGATTCGTTCGATTCATCCTCCGAGACCAATGCATTGTTGATCTGAGCAAGATTTCTAATTTCGTCCGTTCGCTTCAAAAGTTCTGCATTTAGACTTGACAGGACGCTTTCAATTTGACTTTGTTTCTCCTGAATTATCTGTAGTTTACTCAGGATGAGAGACAAAGTATCCTGATTAATTTTTGATGATTCTTCTACAGGGATCTCGAGCGGCATGGTAGTAGAAGGGCTGTCAGAATCCGTGGAATTGTCTGTTTGTGTGTGGTATTGCGAACGCGTAACAATTTTTAATTAAATATTTGTTGTTTTTTTTAAACTATTCACTTGTGGGATCTTGCTACAACAATGCCACTAGGTTAATTCAGATTAATTCGATGATTTTTATTATCGATGGCAGAGCTTGTGAGCACGCGAAGTATACTAACGCCTAAAGTTACTCAGTTTGAGTAGCTGCACAAATTAAATCTTATTTACTAAGTTCACTTCTTACTTGTTTCTCTGCTGTTTGGAAAGTTGTTGCTCTTGTTTTGCTGCTTACTTCTACTGGGCACGTCTTCTGTTGAGTCTTACTGTCCTGTTTGACACGCCCTAGGTTTTTACCGTTATAATAACGCACCTAATTTTCCAGTTGGCGGGCTATATTACTATACTATATAGTAATAGTCCGGAGTCTTCGATTAATCACCGTAGTGATTGATTTATGTCTTAACTATACTGCAGGACTTGTTTATTAAGCAATAGACCTAACTTGGTCAAAGGTACTAAAAGAACTAACTTGTGGCCAAGGCACTTCCCAAAGGAACTGTACAGTGGGGCAGGAAATATGTTTCCGTTACATTTTCCAAAGAAGACAATTTTTTTTTTGGTCAAAAAAAAACCTTAGGTATTTTCCTATAAGACTATGCAGATTAGAAAGTAGGCCTCAAATTTGTAATTTATGAAAATAAGCTTTGAGTAAAAAACAATACCATGAAGGTATCACAGCGCACCGCGGGGCTTGAGAGCCTGCGAGATGCGCGTACCGAAGTACTGAACGCTTATTTTCATAAATAAAAAATTTGAGGCCCACTTTCTAATCTGCTTAATCTTACAGGAAAAAACCTAAGATTTCTTTCAAGACCAAAAAAAAAATGGCTTATTTGGAGAAAAAGTAAAATTTATTTTGACCTTGATTTTTGAAGGTCAAATATTTTTTTTTTGAAAAAATGTATATGACTAATCGAAAGAGCATAAAAAAAATCTATAAAAAAATGTATTAGATAACAAAAATCCCAAAACTTTCACCCCCTCCAACTCGACAAGTTTTTCACCGATCTCATTCAAATTTGGTTTGATAACTAGTACCAAATAGGACTAAACTTTGTGCAAGTTTGAGCCCGATCGGATGACATCGTTTTCAAAAGTGGGTATACTTGAGAAAAAATCCCCCATATATAAAAAAATACAATTTAAGTATAAATCTATATATATTGAAACTATACGTTTTTTACGTATTATTTATTTAAATAATATTCACTATTTTAATTATTATTAGGTTCGGGTACGAGAGAAGAAGCAAAGATTTTCTTTAAACTTTATTCACTTTGAATTACCCTTTTACACATACTATTTTTCTTATTCAATATAAATTAATTGTCCACTATGTATCTTTAACTAGACATATCTCTTGTCTTATAATAAATTTTGTAATGCTGGTTAATACTCCTATCCACTCTATTCCACACTCTTACTTTTCATAATATTAATGTAGGCGAAACTCTATTTATTTCATTACAAGTGATTTCCCTTTTTCTCTAATTGCTCATAGGCAAGCTAACGTCGTATTCGATAGAGAGAGGGTACGCAATCTTTACTGACTTATCCTTTTAGGTCTCTGAAGCTAGCACCGCCACTTTATCAAATCGAGTTGGGACCTATTCTATAATTAAGGGCTAATTAAGGGCT
>JAUESI010020216.1:0-12108 GCA_032275145.1 Synergus laeviventris | reverse complement strand
CACTCATTAATACTATTACACAAACCACAAAAAAATCGAATAATTTCGTTAATATACTTCAGAAAAATTAAAACGTTACGTTAATGACACTTTTCCCATGCATTTTTCAAACTGATGGCCTAAAAGTACAGCCAGCGCCGCCACTCGGCCTTGACCAGTATATTGCCACTTTTAGTTTTGAGTGTCACCCGCCTGTTTAGCACCTTGTCGAGATTGCGCCGCCCACTGTAATTTATTATTTGTAATATTGCATCTTTTTCGCATCATTCGTTTACTGAGGTTTTATATTTCGGCTTGTGTCTGCAGTAACTTTTCAGTGTACGCAGTACTAGGCTGCTGACAGTCAATTTTGTAGATTATTTTGATTCAACATTTTTCTTCCGATTGAATATTTCTACTTTACATTGTAAAGTTAACCTCAGTATGCTGCACCAGGCTACTGAGATGTAGTTAAATTTCTTTAAGACAATTGTTCAACTACTTATACCTTGTTAATGAGTTTCAATAAAAAAAGTGGTATCCAAGAATAATTTCTAGTATCATAAAATTGTAGGAATTGTTAAGTTGGATTGTTTGAATTAACCGGACATGGATAATATATGTATATGTCTTTGCATTATATCGAGTCTTTAGCGAAAACTACTTACTATTAGTATTATATCGAATCTTCTCCGTGAACGATTACTTACAAAATTTAACATTACCTCGTGTTGACAATAAACGCCAAATTAAACATATTATTGTTTAATCCTTGTGTTTTTTACTTACTTTCCCTAGGTTCGAACTTAAGATAATACCTGCACGACTATAGTTTATAAGAGACTATATTCCGATTTAAATAATCCTTATAAATAAACGTTATTTTTAATACATTAAAATTAAAGTTAATATTGACAGCCGAATTCGTCACAAATGGAGAAAACTGTTTTAAACACAATTGATAACATTAATAAAATTAATTTTAAATGAAGACGATTTATCTACATCGATTGCTCGGCTGGATCTGAAAAACTTATATAAACTTGTATACATACCATCTATTAAGAAATTAAAATAATTGTATTTACATAATGTATTTGAGTCGCAGCGAAACTTCTACTCGAAGGTAAAACAGTTGATGAAACATTAGGTTTATCAGTTTTACTTTATTACGATTCATCGCCCAATATAAAACGTTAGATTAAGGAAGGTAAGAATCTTTAAATACCAGATGTTTTCATCCGACAAAAATGTTAATGGCCCCTGGGTAAGCTTTAAAAGTAATGAATCCAAGTGGAAAAGATTTTGGTAAGGATAAGATGTATGTGCACTCTGAAAATTAATCTGATAGATGTCTTATTTCTTCTGATTATGTTATGGTTAAGGTATAGTATATAATATCGTTGCTCAAGAGGCTGCATCACGTATCTACATTTTACCTAGTTTTCAAGAGAAAGAAAAGACAGCTTTTCGTTCAACATATTGACATTCCTGTCATGTTTCTCGCAATTATTCATTATCGAAGTGGGCCCATTTCTGTTGTAAGGGGTTTTATAAGACTAACATCGAAATTACAAAAAAACGCGTTAAATGTATGGTATTACCTAAAAATTTCAGTCAATATGTGGTGTTGCAATATTAGCGTGAATTACATCGGTAAATAAAGAAAAATAAAAATATAATTCGAAGCGGTTGCTTCTTTTGACTTTCTCTGGATCATTTGAATGGCTTTTGATATAGGATTAAAAAGAAAAAAACGTTTGAAATAATAAGCTTTATGAAAAACTCTTTCTATTAAGAAAAAACGAAAATTAAACAGTTTAATAGCAGAAGCACCATAATATTATAGCTACGTAGTAAGTATACTATTTAACAGTCTCGAAAGTTACTATAGTAAGTAATAATTGTAATTAGAAAATATTTTAAGCAAACTTTAGCAACTTTCTCCACCGAGACGGACTTAGCCGGTTGACGTAGATTTCTAGGCGGCAGTTAGATACGTATTCATATCCAAGCGATTTTAGAGTTCCTAGCGAGTTTTTTTAAGTCACACTAAGGTCACTTCTCCATAGCGCGAAATTTTGCATCTAAAGGGGACAAAATATCATTTTCGTAAAAATATTAGATACTTGATGCTGCCTCTGACTTGGAAATAAAAATAAAGGGCTCTTTTATAAAAAAAATTACACAGAAGTATTCTGTTTACTGTTTAGAAGCGTTTCCAACTATTGAAGAAGAAGATAGATCGGGAACCAACATTGAAGACTTAATATGCGTATCGTCTTCGATACAGCGGCCAGAAGCCATGGGGTAAATTTAAATGATAGATAGTAATAGTAATATTATCTTTTTTTACTTTTGAGGCGTAAAATCTTATAAAGATCCTAAATATTTTTATCGAATACAAACACGTGTTTCTTCATATCAATATTCATGTAAGAGCGATCAGAGCCTAAGTTTTGAACCTAATTTAGCGCATTTAATATCGTTATGTAGCAATTGAGATCGTACGCCCTTGACATTCTGGTAATACAAGAACAATATTTAAGAAAGCAGTTACTTACGATACGGGTTACATCTGCTTGCCACATGGTTCATACAGGTCACTTTCTTCCTATGTAGTTGACTCGATGACTTGTTGACATGTCTTGCATCAGTGGTTGATACGCCGGAGAGTTCTGCAAATTCTTAACAGCAACTATTTGAAAAATTGTCCAGTTGAACATAAAGGTACTCCGACTCCATGTAGTTTTCAGTTTTCTTCTGAACACCCAGGAATAAGCAAAGGAACACATGCACAGGCGCCTCTATCTTGTAGATCAGTTTGATTGATAGAATTATTAACTGGGCCTGTGAAAATATATCAATTCTGAATCTTGTAATGTCTTGTACAGATGTACAGGAACAAGTACGATTAAAAATTCAATTATTTTGGGTTTACGAACCTCTTAGGCCAGTTTATCTCCACCATCTTAGCACTTGCCATGTTCACATTGTCACAATGACCTGTTATAAGTTTGTTTTCAATTTATTGATAGAGTTAGTATTCCGTTTATACTTTATTGCTAGTTTCCACAGCAGAAAGGATAATTTCAGTCAATTGAAAATGCTTTTAACATTCCGAACCTTTTAACTTCGTTATCATCTTGGTGGAGAGGACTTCCAAATTCGTATTTTACATGGCAAAAAAGTGAACTAGAGCCAAATACTCGATCTTATAGCAGAAAATCCTAGAAAAAGAGCACACATTGCAGAAAAATATTATTACATTCACGGCTAAGCAGTTTCAAGAATTTCTCCAGAATATCAAGGAGTCACATTGTGTGAGTTGCTACGCATCGCGAAGAAAATGTATCTAAGCATTATAAATTCTGATTTTGTTTATTTAGGTTAAATATGATCAGAAATTACTCTAACAACAGTTTTTGATAAAATTATTTAAAATTAGAAATTCTTATATCATAACATAAAGTGAAAAATTTTTTAAATCAATCAAGATATAGGATACGATTATTTACCAAAAGAAAAAGAAAGTTATTTTCATGATCAAACGAATTGAAGAATGGGTCTCACAAATCAGAAAATAGAAATGTTTATTCATCAAATAGTGAAGCATATTGGTCGATTTTGGCTATTCAAAACCTCATGAACCAAGCTTAGACATATGGTAAATAACTTGGTATTTTTTTATCAAGAAGAAATAATTGAATTCTAATACTTGCTTTAATTTTCAGTTTTGTGAGATCTAGTTGAATAAATTTCATTTTGTTCGAGATTGAAAATATCTCTATTCGCGTTCGTGAGTACCATCGGGTTGTGTGTGTCACTGTTTCTCACCTCTCCTCGCCTGGTGGATCGAGTACCTGGTGCGGTGCGAGGGGAGAGTCCAATTACGCTCTATCACCGCTCGGTGTACTGTCTGTCATCGCACGGTATCAATATATAATTATATATTATATCTAATTTTCGGTCCTTCGTACGGATAATACGGGTAAATCTTTTCACATGTTTTTCTATCTCTTTCGTTGTCCGAGTAAGACACACGGGTTGTTTAAGGCACATATTGTAAGAACTAAAAAAAGTGGTCAGTGCTATTTTATATTCTTAAATCAAAGGGTTTTATGACTCCTTATCTCGATTGCCTCACTATAAATCGATTCACAGACCTGAAATAAATAAAGTATTACCATAGTTCCTATCACGAACATTTGGTCCTTCGAGCCAGATCCCTTTACGGATATTTCTGTGATCGATGTTTGTACGGATTATTATATTTTGTGTGTGATTATAAGTATTCGAGTTTACTAGGATCCTGGAATTCAGAAAAATAAGTGCAAGTGATAAAATTGTGTGAAATTGATCGTAAACAATTTCTTCGCTTGTCGATCGAGAGGAGCGACGATTCGTCGGAAGAACGGTTGCGGACGTGAAGTTACCTTGGTGGTTGCTTTTGCTACATCGACGTTGTCACGTGGACAGAGGCTTTGAAGCACCTAACAGGACATACACAGTGCGAGTGTTTCGCCGAAGAATGGCAGATGCTTCAAAAGGGGCCACAGATTGCGGCCGCTACGCAACGGACATCAATTCATGATTCATGGAGGACCTCAGCTGACCCTTTCCTATTTGTGTAGGATATATTGGATTCTGTCAGGAAGAGTTGCTGTCAAAGGAGTGCTCAGCCGATGCGTTCTCTGCGCTCGACAGACGGCCCGTCCTTTATCGTTCAGGGTCACAACGCACGCCCCATCTGCATCCGTACGAGTAAAGGACACGGACATAAGGCGTATAAGGGCTACATCGCAGTCTTTGTGTACGAAGAGAGCCGTACATTTGGAAGCTGTGTCGGAATATACAGTATTCTGCTAACAGCTTTTTGGCAGCCTACAAGCGATTCTCAGTACGACGAGGTGTTTGGCAGACGTTGCGAAGTGATAACGGAACCAACTTCGCAGGTACAGATCGACAGCTGAGGGAGATGTTCTCGGCAGCTTCACAGAAGGTTTCTATCATCGGTAGGTACCTCGCAGAGCATCAGAACATACGGCTAAAAAGGAGGAGAGAAAGAGGGAATTAAAGGGAAGTCTACTGAAAGAAGGCAGAGGAGGGGAAGAAGAAATGGGAAGAGGTAGAGGAAGAGAAAGGAACTAGAATAGATGATGAAGCAATATCAAAAAAGTAAGGAGGAAAAAAGAAGACTGGAAAAAGAAGAGGAAAAAAAGAAGAGGAAGAAGGAAATACAGGAAATGGAATTAGAGTTGAAAAAGAAGAAAGTAAAATAAAAAATTATTGAAGAAGAGACAGAGACAGACGATTAGACATAGGACTTAGAATAAGTAGTTAAAATCAGACGAGGACGATTATGAGATCATTATGTTCAGTTCACCAAGACAGAACTTTGATCTTGCAATTTTTTTTTCCTTTCAATGTATATTTTGGTTTGTAGAATTAATGTAGGAAATAAGGATTTAAATTGGAATTAAAAGTAAAATATATATATTGTAACCGTACAATTTTGACCCCTGTGGAATGACAACACGACATACAAGACTGCATTAGCGTTTTGGCATCCTGCACTGCGAAACGCACAAACGCGAAGTCTCCCCACTCGCGAAATAACAAAAAATGAGAATAGCGAGTGGAAGGAAAGTCAAGGATGTAGGATGCAGGACGCATTTTAGGCAGTCGCAATGAATAAATAGGATAAATAATAGTCATAGTGGAAAATTTAATTCTTTCTTGATAAATAAATTTTGAAATTGTTTTTCCATAGGTTTTTCAGTTGTGCAGACAAAAATTCATAATTTGTTGCAAACGGAAACTTTCGGTAATTTACAAATAGTTTATCCATTTGATTTTCCTCAGATTAGCAAAACCTTATTTGCAACTTATCAGTTTATAATAATCAAATACGACCCTTTTTTAAATTTTCCATATAAATAAATTTACAATAAAATTTGGCCAGGTTTACAATTTTTTTGTAACTTTATTTATAATTTTGGAAAAGCTATTTCTAACTTTAAAATATATCTAATATATGTACTTTCGTAAAACTGAAATAGACTGATAAGCTGCAAAAAGGGTTTTGCTAATCTGAGGAAAATCAAATGGAAGAACTATTTCTAAATTACCGAATGTTTCCGTTTGCAACAAATTATGCATTTTTGTCTGTACAACTGAAAATCATATGGAAAAACAATGTCAAGATTTATTTATCAAGAAAGAATTCAATTTTCAAGTATGACTATTATTTAGCTATTTATTCATTGCGAGAATTATTTTATTTATGAATTATAGCTAGCTTCAAAAATAGTTTTTCCACATTTTGTTTATTTATAAATTGATAAGTTGCAAATTATTTCAATTTAGAAAACTTCTGAATTACGAATTTGGTAATTTTCTAAATTACCTAATGTATTCGTTTGCAGCAGATTACAAATTTTTTTTTTTTATTTTACAATTATTATAAGCTCTGTAAAATTCAAAATCATATATAAAACCATAGTCAATATTTATTTACTAAAAAACGATTCAATATTCTATTTTTACTATTTTTGTCTATTTCCTATTTATATTCATTGCGAGCAAGTATCATCGTGTATAATGCGGTATCATGCGATTACACGAGTAGTAAAAATTTTCGGTTGGAAATGTGTGTGGCGCTACAGTGAACGACTTGTAAAGAATGTAGAACTTTTGCGCGGCAATGTAAATCAAATTTAAAACGTTAAATTCAATATCGGTCTTGAGGCTGGTCCTTCCGCTTTCGAGCCTGTGAGCTTCCTCATCCAAGTCTGGATCCTAGATAAATGAAATATTTGAGAATATTTGTAAACTGATTTATAGAAATAAAAATATAATAAATATTTAACTTACATATAAAAAAGAAGAGTAAAAGTTGAGTAAAAATGAGAAATTTTGTTTTAAATGCACCTTAAAGTGTTCCGGTGAAGAATTTATGACAGCCGCAATAACCTTATTATCCTTTCTTTCGTGCTTCGTCACTTGTGCGACGAGAAGAAAGGAGTCCATATTGAAATCATTTTTGGAAGTAAAATATCTTCTGAAGACCAAACTGGGAAGGAGTAATAATTTCTTGAAAGAAAAAAAACGGTTCACTTATCAAAGGGCGTCCTGTAAAGAGGATAGTTACAGGATTGAATGCTGCAGTAATAAACATAAAAGTCTTTTCACTATTCGAATTGAACCTTAAGGAAACCTTACGGTTTCTTTACTTTTAGTCTTACATTAAAATAAAAATTAAATGGCTTTAAGCGAGTAGTAAAAATTATTTTTTTTTAAATAAAAAAATGCGTACATTTTTTTTTCTTGCAAAGAACAGTTTTGTAAAGATGCCCATTGAAAATTCCAAAATGTAAATTTTTGGGCCACTGTAACATGTAACCCTATGTGACACTTATTGTGTTACATATGAGAATACAATGAGGCAAGAAATACTGAAGACTTCAAAATTAGTTCTCGCTTATTTACCGAATATATAATTCAAACTTTAAATACTGAAATGAAGTCTTTCCTCTCCATCAATACTTTAAACTAATACATTTCAAGGTTTTCTGCATAAATTTAAAATAATTTAAATGGTGGTATTTTGGAAGCTGGGCTATAGAGTCTTACTGGCTATGCTGCAGATAGACCGCGAGTCTATCTTTCTCAAGTCAAGATGATGCGACGTATAACGCAAGAAGAATTACCATAATGTCTCTATGATGTTCTAAACCTCCGAGAAAATAATAGCAGAAAAAAAACAAATGAATAATCCAACATACTAAATAATAATAATTAATTGAACAAATTATGGAGTCTCTCTGACTCTCGAAATAAAAATTTTCATCTTTTAAATATATAAGACATTTCCATTCTCGTGAATGTCTTTCAAGCCTAGAACCTCTGATGTTTGTTACAATTAGTTGCCATAGAGTGCCATCAGTTGTGTAGTTGCCTAATCTCTTCCGGATAGTGTCGTCGTTGCACGTAACATATCAAGCGTCATCCCGCTTGTTCCAAAGCAGCAGGGTGAGCCTTCATACCACGAAGTCCCTGGTAAAATCTCCAGCAGAGAGTAGTTATCCTCAAAGATTTTGTCAATTTAGAATATTACCTCAAGAGTGACCATAGAGGATCCAGATCCATCGCCATAGTATGTTTGAAGATTATCTCTTCCCGATCCATAACAGTGTCTATCGTCCCCTTTGAAACAGGCCGAAGATTAGAAGGTCTGGATAGCCATTCCGGACCGTTCCACCACAGGGTATGTCGCTCCAGACGCGACGGCGATAGGCCACGAGAAGCAAAATCCGCTGGATTTGTCAACTCCAGGTACATGATGCCAGATAGCATCAGGTAAAGTAGACTGGATTTCTGTCCCTAGATTCCCGATGTAGCTCTTCCAGCGTAATGGATGTGCCTTAATCTAATCAAGTGTGTTGGCAGAGTCCGACCAAAAATGGGGTTCCATTTAGCCGCGGTATACTAGTCTCTCCAAGACGGGCCACCTTGGTTTTGGCCATAACTAATGAAACCCAATATTTATCAGTCTTCGTCCTAACCCTCAGATAAATAACAGCTCCAATCGCCTTTTGAGAAGCATCTGCGAATCCATGTAACTCGTAGCCAATGTAATCAGACGAGCAATCGAGCTCCTGTAAACCTCTAGTATAAGCCTGATATAGTTCAGGGTTTCGAGGAAATCCTCTCTTCATGTTCAGCAACATCCGATATGCGGCGAATCGAGAGTCACCCAGTTCTATCGAACGATCCTTAATTGGAAGCCGTACCACGTAACGAACATCCTCCAAACGTTGATAAGTCTCGAGGTATAGTTCCTCGCATTCTTCTTCATCCACATTGAGCTTAATTGTTCTAGGTGGAATATTCTCCTGAACAACAAAATGTCGTACCAATCAAGCAATTCCAGATCGAGTGAACATTGTAAACCCACAATGTGATGAGTTCTCGATTCTTTCTCATTAGCAAAGAATCCAGAAAGAATCCAACACACTCCATTTTCTATGACCTGTGAGTAAGTTTCAGCACCCAGTATCATCTCAATCATACCACCCTGATTGAGAATTGGATCCGTCAATTCAAGACCCTGCAGATGGGTCCAGTTCTCCATAGATATCGTGCTTGATGGTACATAAGATATAAGTTTTGATAGAATCACGGCCCGCACATCCAAACGTAAGACCTCTAGTAGCGTGATCTAGCAAGACACGAGTGATGTGTCGACTCCCATCATACGACTCCACATGAATGAGAGCTGTGCCCAGGAGTACCGTTCTTAGAGGCGTCAGGATGTAGCATAGTGTGGTGATGACCACTACAAGTTTGACATCGTTTTTTAGATGCACAAGAACGTTGTAAATGTTTGCCCCAACAGTTGTGCAAAGCTTGTGCTCCTCATCAATTCTCGACGTTGTTCCATATTGTTGGATCGGAATTTCGGACAAAAGAGAATAAAATGAACATTAGAACACATAGTGCAGGGATCTTCTTCTTTAGCGGTAGCATTTTGAGCGAATATATCTTTTGTTATTCGCAGGTCCAGATGGTTTTCCCCTGGAAGCACTGGACAAGCTGGGTGAGCCGATCCTTGATGCTTGTGTAGCTTCTCAAGCACACAACTTGTAATCTAAAAATATCCTAAGTGTCTGGATGGTCGGACAACTAGTCGAAGCTCCTACCTTGTCCTGCCACGCTCTTCTAGTATGATGATTGAGTGTTTGCACGGTCATGTAAAGCAGAATATCATCCCACACATTTGTAGGCCTTCTCATGACCTTCAAAGCATCAATGACCTCGTATGTGTTATTGAGTAAAGCCCGAAGTCCACCTGAATCCTCCTTAGAAATGAGTTTAATATTAAACAACTTGCATAAGTATGAGTTAATGATAACTCTTTCGTTGTCATATTTTGCCACCAATGTATTTCAACCTCGTTCAAAATTTTCTCCAGTAGTAGGAATGTTGACCAAGAGTCTAGCAGCATCCTCTTCCAAGCTAATTTTAAGATAATGAAACTTCCGTACATTCGGAAAATCATTGTGCGTTTTTACCATGGACTCGAATAGATCCCTATATACTGGCCACTCTCTCTATATTCTAGAAAATTTTGGTAACTCCATTTGCGGATGCATCCTTTTTTGTCGTATATTCACGTTGAAAGGATGATCTCCAGCAGGAGCTGATGTACACTGTAAAGCACGGGTCAATGAATCCACGAGGTCCAGCATGTAGACTTTCGCTGACGTGTATTTATTCTGGCACTGTGTGTAGAGATCGGTAGTGAAATAAATGAGTGCCTTATTTTCCGGCTTAACTGTAAGGAGGTGCTCATGATTGGCATCAAATTTACTCCACTTTTTATCAAGCGCAACCATACGCGTAGACACAAAATTTTTGGATAAATTGTCTTTCCCTGATTTTTTCAGATTCGAAATAGCATTGCACATAGATAAAAACAGCTTATTCTGTGAAGAAATCATTTTGGGAACGGCCGTCACCTTGAGATATTGAAAAAAAATGTTAAGGTGCGAAATGTTAATTAAATATTCGCGATAGTAAATCAGATTCCCCACAATTAAAAAGCAATAATAATCCAAGTAGCGAGCGATCACGTAAATTCCAGTCCCGAATAATTTTATTAATCTGTCACTTGGATAGAGACAGCGCATACACAGCACCGTTCACTTATCATGAATACACAGACACACTCGTTCCAATTCTGTACCGATTGTCGCCCGCTGCTCGCGCGTACCGTCTCTGAACTATACCCTCAAAGTATAGGTGTAAATAAATAAAGGAAGACTAGCACTACACTTTTCACAAGCAAATTCACAAATCTTGAAATATTAATATAATTTTTAACCTTTAATACTTGTAACGATTGAGATTCACTTGTTTGCACCGCAAAAATGAATTGCACTACTCGAAGATGTAGCTACAGTCCGGCTTGAAGGACCAAAAAATTTTAGAGATAAGCACAATAATACACTAACAAAGCACAAAAAAATAATGTTTCCCACTGTTAGTTGAGGGTGGGTGGTATAGTCACTAAAACACAGCACTCATTAGTTTAGAAAAGTAAGAGTTCCCTTTATTTATAATTAATAAGCAATATTAAAAAGCAAAATACTGAAGCAAAAGCACGCACGATACAAGTAAGAGGCTCTTATACCCGAGTAAACCATACAGACACTCTCTCACCACCGTACCACTCTACCCAATTCGCCTGGAGAAAGTGGGGAAAGAGGAGAGACGAGCAGAGGCAATAGATAGCCCGCGACCACGACAATTAATAAATAAAAATATTATAATTGTTACGTTGCGGATCATATACACGGCAAATTTATTCGTTGATGTGTTGTGTAATGATCACACCTTGTTCTCTTGAAGAACAAGGACAATAAAAACCATAAAGATTGAGGATATAACAGAAGACTTTATTTTTATGTTGCGAGTACAAGTTCGCGAGTAAAAATAGAATCTTTTCTAGAGGAGATGTTTCACTTCGCAACTCTTCCAGCAGTAGACTAACGGTAGATAGAATTTAGATTATGTTGGGGCTTCTAGAGTGATCATAGTTGATACTAAGAATTCAGGTAACACAGAAGCAGAACCGTATAAAAACCTAAGATGCTACATGACATAAGAAGAGAAATAAGATATTAGGGAAAGTTTGGTAAGTGCTGGTGATAGGTTTTGGTAAGGGTACATAATCCTTGAACATAGTGCTTAATGGATTTTAATAGTAAACAGCTTATAAAAGTATTAAAGAAACACATTTAGGCTTCAACAATAATCCTAAACAATCCCATAATAAACCGTTTCTTAATTTAGTAGATTCAATTCCTATGAAAATATAACTTCAATTTAAATCCTTGAGAAATTCATAGATCATTTCAATACTCGAGATCAGTAGTTGGTGAGGAGACTCTTTAGTCTTGAGAGTGGTAGGAACAAAAACTTCAATTCAATTTTAAACAATTCAATTAAAATTTGCCGCAGAAATAAACCCACATTCGTTACAGGCTGTAACGATCTGCGAAAGATCGCTACTTGTCCTAATCTCCAGTGGAAGCAGCACCTCCTGGACCTTATTTTATACAG
>JAUESI010020215.1:0-12149 GCA_032275145.1 Synergus laeviventris | reverse complement strand
ATTTCCCCAAATCGAAAACGACTATATTAATTATTAATATTGAAATAGTAAGAATTGTTACAAAATTTCTTTACGTGTATTATGTCATATTAAATTATGTCAAATAGGTTGAACTTTTAAGGATGTTGGATAGACTAATGTGAGAGAAGATTGCGTTAATAAGAGAATTAAAAATTTTTAATCCTGGGCCAGGTTTTATCAATTTAAAACTAAAGCTCCAACAAGCTTGTGTTTGTTCAGTGCAACTACTACATTTTATTCATGATTTTTTTTTGAAATAGATGCTATCATCTTGTTGAACTATATCAGATATAACCAGTTGAAGTCGTCCAACTCCAGTGGGATCAGATGACTATACAGGTCTCAATTGATATAATTGGATTTAAATTTGAGTTATGCCTTGGATCCTCCCTCGCCTACTTCTAAATTGACCATCCAATCCGGAACAGATAGTGGGTAATTCTAGGTTTCTAAACCCCAAGAAAACTAATGATTTCCGAACATTGCAAACCTAGAGGATTGGACTACTGCAGTTGGGTCCTCTTACCATCGTATGGAATCTTGAACTTTGAACGATCTTCACGAAAACTTCAGCTGGCTTAGTGAAATTCTCCGAGTATCTTCGTAGTTGGAACGTCCCAATAGTTGGCGAATTACAACTTATCTAAAGACGGATTTTCTTCCATTGTCGTTTCTCACACACGTTATAATTTTCTGTTGTTCATCAGGACACATTAATAAGCTACCTTGAACTATTTAAACATCAGAAAAGCTTTCAGTCTTGAAAGTTTCAAAAACATTTGGAATCTTTTGAAATTGTTTGAAATAATTGTTAAAAAATGTAATTTGCTAATCAATATTATAATAAAATTAATTTTGTTTAACACATCCATGAATTCAAACGTGGTTGAAACTTGTGCAGAAATTTGGATGGACTTCTGATGGGGCCCTGACCAGTTTTTCGTAGTTCTGATTTGGTCTTGATCTGGAAAACTGGTCAATACCCCATCAAGATTAAAAAACTATTCTTGGCTTAATTATTTGTAATATTTGATTACTTAACTAGTTAATTTTCATAAATAGAAAATATATTTTCGCAATCCCTAAATCTGAAGCCAAAATCTCTTTTCAACCATTGGTTGGATTCCTATTTCCTGCCAACTAATTGTAATGAATTTAAAGCGATTTCAAAAGATTTCAAGTGGTTTTAAGAAGTTTTTAAAGAATTTCAAAAGAGTTTCAAGATTTCTAAGTATTAAAAAATGTTGTTAAATAATTTAAAAGATATTAAATATTGAAGTATTTTAAAGGATTTGCAAAAAATTTGCTTTGACGTGATATCAATATTTTCTAAAATATTTCAAAAGATTTTAAATGATTTTAAGGAATTTAGAGCGATTTCAAGTGATTTTAAAGAATTTAAAAATAATTTCCGAAGAATTCAGATGAGTTTCATGTAATTGAAAAATTTTTTAAGTATTTTGAAGGATTTTAAATGATATTAAAAAATTATAATAGATTTTAAGAGAACTTTCACAAGATTTTTAAAATTTCAAGACAATTTAAATGATTTCAAGAGATTCTAAGGTATTAGAAAAAATTTAAAAGAGTTTCAAGATTGTCAAGTAATTTCAAAAATTCTTTAAAATTTGTTAAATCTCTTGAATTTTATTGAAATATATAAAGATGACTTAAAATGTTTTTTAATTTCTTTTAAGTCATCAAAAGAATCTTTTAAAATCTGTTCAAGGAATTTTTAATGATACTAAAAAATTCCAAAGATGTCAAAATATCTGAAAGGATTTTAAAAGATTTCAAATGATTTTTAATTATTCAAAAAAACTTTTAAAAGTTGCAAGATTTTAGAGTAATTTGAAAACAAAAAATTGTAAATTCCCTATCCAAACATTAAGATTTGACTTGGAAAACTCTAAATGGGGCAATTTAATAAATTTTAGAAACGCGTTTCTCACGCCAATGAAGTGGGACTTAAATTCTTATTTTTCTCCCTAGTGAGTAAAAAGTAGAACTTCAGTCCCAGTAAAAACATCTGAAATAATTTCTTTATTGTAAAAAGTATCATAGCATATGTGCCATGAGGGAGAATAATTTAAACATACCATAAACTGGTCTAAAACTCCCCTCTTCTCCCCTTTGGTGTATAATATACTATTATTATAAGAATGCATTTATAAAATAATTTTTTCTTTTATTTTTCAGGTAAGTTCCAATTTTGGCTGATATTCACTAAATATTGTCTTACGGTAAGATTACAATATATTATGTGCTAAAGACGTGAAAATCTTCTTGATATAAAACAAAGGTATGGATAATTTTTTCTGTATTTTTAATCCAAACTATAAAAAGGTGAACGTTTTATCGTGTCATTCAGCCTTCTATAATTTTGAATAGTATTAATAAATGTGGATATAATAAATGTTTCGTGTATTTCATCAGAAATTACAATCACAGAATTTTCATGGAACAATTTACAAATCGCGTGTGTTTTTTCATTCGATCATATAAACGATTTTCATCTCTTAAAACGATAATCGGGACGTGAGGTATGTAATTTGACGTAATAAATTTTCCTAATTTTGAGGGAAGCTCATATCGTCGTTTCTACCTAGACATAATCTGATTAGAAATAGATTGCGATAGCAAATTTACCAAAATTGAGGACTGAACATATAATATAGGTACATATATTTTTCTTCTAGCTGCACTCAATTTTCCCATGAACAGTAAGAATGAATAAGAGTATTTCATAGAATTACATCACGTGAATAAAAGTGGAATAAATTTTATGAAATGGGTATGAAATTTTTAGTTGAATGACGATAAAAAGCCATAATCTTCGTGTCAACTTGGTTTTCTTTTTGACAAAGGCCATGTTGTGGTTTTTACACGTACGTAGCTGAGCACAATAGCAAAATGATAGCGAGGATGCGATAAAAGTAAAACCGAAGGGAACCTATTGTGATGGAATCTTTTGAAAAGAACGTAATATTTTGTTCTTCTTGTGGATCAGTCATATGTACGTTTATGGGAAAAATCACTCGACTGCTTGAACGGCAACTTTATCAGGAAAGTCAGAGGAGTGGGAACCTCAATGTGAAAATCAAGAGTTTCATTGTGGATTATATAAGCTGATTTCACCGAGAATTTACAATGATGAGCGACGAACTTTAACTAAAAATAAACTGAAAAATATCTTATAAACAATTTGACAAAATTATTAATTAAAGTGATCACTATGACTAAAAAATTGATTTTAAGATTATTTATAAAGTAACCCATCAGCGGAGTGGTTTACAGAGGGTCGTTTTTCAGCGAACAAGGGTGGCTACAACACTATAAGCTTATCAGCAGTCCAGGTAATTAACAGCGCCTTGCTGCGCCATGCGTGGTAGATTTTTTGTGGCTGTTGTTTTATGCGAACCACCATTACCACCATAAGCATGCCGATGGCATTTTGTATCAGTGGTATCGTAAATCAAAGGGCTGATGGACGCGGGTTGCGGTGAGACGAAGGAAAAAGGCCAAATATCAGGTTCAAATGTTGGAATGCGGTATGTGGAATGAGATGGGGATGTTCCCGCAGCCCTTATACGTTACTCACGCTTTCACCCTGTTGACCCCCTCGTTTAGATTTATCGCTTTATTTAAAGCCTACGAACTAACAAGGAGGCTGACATGCTCAGTTTTTACGCCGCGAGAAAAATTTACCGACCGAGGGCACGCCAGTACTTCCGCCCTTTTCCATGAACAAAGGCGAGTAATCCGGTTTAAGATCAGCTAAATTCACGTCAACCGTCAGTTCGAGTGATCTTGCTTGTAAACAAGCCGATGAACTTGTGCGATCCACTTTAGTTACGTACTTCCGTCCGCATCATGTTGAACAATTTATTACATTTGCTTCACGAAATTTTACTTTTTTGTGGTAATTCAACAATAATTTATAAATAAGATATATATAGATATATATATATATCCCGACTATAACTTGTAAACTCTAAATATTTTGCATAATTAAAAAATTGTTTGGTTTTTGAGTGAATCAAATTTATATGAATTCTTTTGACTTGATTGCATTCTCTTGATTTCTTTAAATTCACTTAGAATTGTTATTCTTAATTATTTATTTATTTATTATACATTATTCTCAATTCTCCTCAATGATGCAGAATTCTTTTTCCGGGTATTCTAAATCAGAAACGAAACCTTTGGGTTGAAGACGAATGAGAAGTGTACAAACTTACAGTTGTTACTCAGACATGATTTCCAAGACTGACCACAACAACATTGCACTACTGAACCGCGGGGAATCCCACAAGCGTCAGTGGTACAAGCCTGGCTAACATGCAGTCAGACACGATATCAGAATGAAGTTTGTAACGTTTACGATAAACGAAAATAAGAAAAAACTTTTTTCAACAAAGATACAAGATCCAAAATTTTCTGGTGGAAAGTTTAAAATTTACAGAGGGTTTGAAACTTAATTCATTCCTTAAACTTCAAAATTTCGCCGAAAATTTTCTAATTCATTTTGAATTCACCCCAGGTCATCCATTAGACGTAAAAAATTCACCAATAAGTCCCTAATTGATAGGGTGAATATTGATTGTAAGTCTTTTCAAAGCTAAAAGACACATAAACAAGTTTCATCCCTCCAGCTCATTTTCTACTCGCCCCAAGTCCATCCCTTAGATCTAACAAATTCAAATTTACCCTAATTCGTGAGGTCAGAATGCTATTGCTGATAATGGGCCGTTTGAATACTAAAATAAACTTCGAAAACTTTTATCTCTCTAATTAATTCTAAACTCATCTCAAGTCATCCCTTAGACCTAAAAAAATTCACCAAAAAGTCCCTAATTGATAGGGTCAACATTTGATTGCTGATAGTAAGTCTTTTCAAAACTACAATACACCTAAACAAGTTTTATCCCTCCAGCTCATTTTGTACTCACCCCGTATCATCCCTTAGACCTAAAAATAACAATTTCATCCTAATTCGTGGAGTCAAAATTTTATTGTTTATAATAGGTCTTCTTACTGCTACAAAATACCCAAAAAAGTTCCATCCCTCCAGCTCATTTAGTACTCACCCCAAGTCATCCCTTAGGCCTAAAAAAATTCACCAAAAAGTACCTAATTGATAGGGTTAACATTTGATTGCTGACAATAAGTCTTTTCAATGCTACATGCCATGAAAAAAAGTTTCATCTCCCCAACTCATTTAGAACTCACTCCATGTCACCCCTTAGACCTGAAAAATTCACCAATAACTCCCTAATTGATAGGGTGAACATTTGATTGCTGATAGTAAGTCTTTTCAAAAAGCTAAAAGACACATAAACAAGTTTCATCCGTCCAGCTCATTTTTAACTCACCCCGTATCATCCCTTAGACCTAAAAATAACAATTTCATCCTAATTCGTGGAGTCAAAATTTTATTCTTTATAATAGGTCTTCTTACTGCTACAAGATAGCCAAAAAAGTTTCATCCCTCCAGCTCATATAAATTTCACTCCCTGTCATCCCTTAGACCTCAACAAATTCAACAAAAAGTCCCTAATTGATAGGGTTAACATTTGATTGCTGATAGTAAGTATTTTCAAAGCTACAAGACACCTAAACAAGTTTCATCCCTCAAGCTCATTTTGTACTCACCCCCAAGTCATCCCTTAGATCTAAAAAATTCAAATTTACCCTAATTCGCGAGTACATAATTTTATTGTCGATAATAGGCCTTTTGAATACTAAAATCCACTCCGAAAACTTTCATCTCCCCAGTTCATTTGGAACTTACCCCATATCATTCCTTAGACCTAAAAAAATGCACTAAAAGTTCCCTAATTCGTAGAGTCAAAATTGATTTCTGATAATAAGTCTTTTCAATGCTGCAACACACCTAAAAAACTCTCATACCATCAGCTCATTTTGAACTCACCGCGTATCCTCCCTTAGACCTAAAAAATTCACCAAAAACTCCCTAATTGATGGGGTTAACATTTCATTGCTGACCTTAGACCTAAAAAATTCAACAAAAATGCCTTAATTCGTGCCGAAAAAATTTGTATAATAGGTCTTATCAATGCTTAAAGACCCCTCACCCCCATGTCATCCCTTACACAAAAAAGTTTTTTGGTGAATATGGGGTGAATTCCAAATGAGCTGGGAGGATGAAACATTTGTGAGTATCTTTTAGCATTGAAAAGAATTATCATCAGAAATAAAATTTTTATCCAAAGAATTTAGGGTAATTTTCGAGAACTTTTTAAAAAGTATTAAGGGATGACTTTGTGTGAGTCGCAAATGCGCAGACAGGTGGAAAATTTAGTGAGTCATTTATTATAGGTTTTATAGAACTACTTTCCATCAGAAAATTTTGGATCTTGTGTGTTGCAGAAAATAATTATTTACTATTCTCTTCTATCTTTATGATTTTGGAAGTTGATGAATAATAGTCTGATGTTGTTATACGATTATAGTCAAGCTCATAAATTACTAAACCATGCTCTACAACTGTATCTCTTGTACAGTAGAACATTTCATGACGTAATAGAAGGAATGAAAATTATTTCATACGATTGTGTAAGTTATGCACGAGCATTCCTCAATAATATTTATGACTAATGACGGCATTAATTCGAATGCCACTGTTAATAATATTTCGTATTCAAATGACACTCGTTTTTTCCTTTATCTTACTAATTATTTTACAAAATTTATTTATTAATTTGCTAATACTTCTCCTTAATCTCGATTTTAAACTGATTTTAAACTGATATTATAATTTACCTCTACATCCTGCATTTATACAGTTTAATCTCAAGGGAAAGGTCACAACCTCAATAGGGGGAAAAAAGTTGGTGAAAAGTTAGTTTCAGTTCAGAACATACGACACACTTTGTAAAATAGGGTTTAAATCAGCGGAATTCCAGCGAATGTCACTAAAAAAAGTGTTCGATAAAAACACATGCTAACTCGTTTAATTTGTTAATAATTAATTGTGCTCGTTCACTTTATCGGCAGCAGCGTTGATTTTCTGCAATACTATATATCCCAACGTCTAGAATACCAAACGGTGAAATCAATTCTATGAAAGCTCGTACCAGCCAATGCTGGTAAACTTATTCATTGCGAATTTATTATCGTGGAGCATTTTAGACCAATAAGTTTATGTAGTTAGTGTGAATCCCAATTTATGATACTCTTCCTGGAAGATATATCTCAATGATATATATCCGATATGGAGGCAAATTGATAACGTATTAATTTAATTCGCCTCGTTCTAAGTTACTCGAATTGAAAACATAGTGTGAGAGTTTCTGGAGATTTTTTAGAAACCGAATTATTATATATGCTGTAATGTGAACTAGAATTCTTTTATAATTGCGAAGTTAAAATTAAGGCAAAGAAACAGTCGTCTGCAGATTAAAAAAACGTTTCCACCATTCACAAGGTAATTAAAACATGACCGGGAAATGTTATTCGTGAGCAGACGCTGTGACGAAATGTTAGAATTTTCGCGGAAAGCAACCTCCCTGGACCATAAAGAGTCACTCATGCATATATCCGTCAGAAGTGGTCACGAGGGTCGCCTGTACACTTTGAGAGATTCTTCGTCTGCTTCACAACCATTTAAGTATTTAACTTTTCAGGCGTGACTTTGTTGTGAAGATTTATAAAGTAAGAGCTGCATTTCTGCTGCAAGTGTGTCAGCATGAAGGGGGTCGTGTAGAACTTGTAGCAGAAGGCTGTTAGAAGGCTGCTAACAACATATTAGTCGAGAGTAAACTTAAAATATTTTCTTACAATTCAAAAGAAATCTCACATTTTTAACCTAGAATCAAATTCCCCAACTTTTCATAAATTAGTTTATTTCTTATGAAACAGTTTTACTCTTTCAATCTGAATTAGTAATAATTTTACTGAGTAAATTAGTTGCCTTAAATTTGACTATTTAACTTAATTGGTCATTTCTCCACTTTCTAATACATGAAATCGTAAGTCACCTGTTATCAGAGTGAATTAGGATGAAAAAATTACTAATTTATTTAGTAGATTTACTTACTAATTTTATTGTTTACAATGAATATTTCTTCGAGTGTCAGTAATGTTAAACTTTTTGTGTTAATAACTATGTTATATTTGTCATATTATTTAGTTTTTCTGTTGTTTATTTGTCAGATTTTAGAGGAGTTTAAGGAATTTCAAAGTATTATAAAGAATTTTCAGGTATTTTTATGATTTTCAAACGATTTTATGGAATTTTGAGATATTTCTAGTAATTTTGAGAAATTTTCAGGGGTTTTAAGGGAATTTTAAAAAAATTTCATGAGATTTATAGGAATTTGAGAAATTTTGACTAATTTTTAAGAAATTTTAACGAAATTTTGGTGATTTAAAGTTCCTCATGGAATTTTAAGCGATTTATAAAGACCTTTAAAATATTTCACGAAATTTTAAAAGATATATAAATTTTTTTATGGAATTTTAAGGGGTTTCTAGTATTTTAAGAAATTTTTAGGGGTTTTAAGGGAATTTAAAAAAAATTTCATGAGATTTATAGGAATTTGAGAAATTTTGACTAATTTTTAAGAAATTTTAACGAAATTTTGGTGATTTAAAGTTCCTCATGGAATTTTAAGCGATTTATAAAGACCTTTAAAATATTTCACGAAATTTTAAAAGATATATAAATTTTTTTATGGAATTTTAAGGGGTTTCTAGTAATTTTAAGAAATTTTCTGTGGTTTAAGAGAATTTAAAAGATTATCGAGATATTTAAAAAAATTGCATGAGGTTTTCAGGAAGTTTAGAGGTATTGAAAAATTTTTAAGAGATTTTATTTAGTTTTATTTATTCAGTTTTAGTTTGTCCTTGTTACTAATAGGATCAGTAACTTTTTACTAATTTATAGTAAAAGACTTCACACCATTTGAATTACTAAGAAACCCTCAATTTGTATAAATAATTTTCGGACAAAACAAACTACTTCAGAATTTCTGAAATTTTGGGCTCTTGAAATACCAAAAAACCAAATGCGAAAAAACAACCCCTATCATTGATAACGTACCCTCAATTTTGATAAATA
Organism: Synergus laeviventris; assembly: GCA_032275145.1. Lineage (NCBI taxonomy): Eukaryota > Metazoa > Arthropoda > Insecta > Hymenoptera > Cynipidae > Synergus > Synergus laeviventris. The sequence continues at coordinate 3,043 of JAUESI010020215.1, read as the reverse complement.
ATTTTTGGACAAAAAAAACGACTTCAGAATTTCAGGCTATTTTCGGGCTCTTTAAATATCGAAAAACCAAATAAAAAAGAAACCCTATCATTAATAACCAACCCTCAATTTTCAAAAAAAATTTCTAGATAAAACAAACGAATTTTTCACAAAACTTCTAAATTTTTTTGTATCTTCTGAATTGTCAAAAAGCGATTTTAACGTATTTTAAGGAATTTTACGAAACTTACGAATTTTTATGAAACTTTGTAGGATTTTAAGTAATTTTAATGGATAAAACAATATTTTTTGAAATACTAAATAATTTTAATGACTTTTACAGAATTTCGAGGGTTTCTACGAGGTATTATGTAACTTTTGGCAATTTTAAAGACGTTTCAAGAGATTTATCGATATTTTGAGAAATTTTGAGAGATTTGACGAGTTATGGAAGTAAAATAACATTAAAACAATTTGCAATTATTATTACAAATATTTAAATGTAACTGCCAATTTACTTAATTTTTTAAAAGTTAAATTAATATTATAGCATCATTATATAGAGTAAAAATTACTTTTGTGTCGAACAAAGCTAATTCACAATCAAAAGTAATAACTATTATACTATTAACGTTTATATAATTAAATACTTAATTATTCCGAAAAATTGTCATTACCGTCCAAAATTAGCCCATAATTTTCCCGAAATTCTGGCATAAAAAAAATATTGACATTCCGTTGTGGAGGTGCTATATTAAAATACAAGAGTTTTTATTCTAGAGAAATGAGATTTTAGACTGTCAGAATATGATTTTAATTTCTAACTTTTTCACTGTCTTTAAAGACAACTTTTCGTCGCTTTCTGTTTTCTCCTATAATCGCGTTGCCTCACGTACAGTTCACGCCTATAATGTTACTAGACGATCCATAAATAAATTACTTCCTGCTGACATTTACCAGCACCTGTCTGAATAGTTTCAAAGAAACGAAGTGGTTTCCTGTATAGAAACTAGAGTGCCTTCTCGGACCTTGACAAGTACAAAGACTTTTTTCTTTTCTTGTTTTCAATAAAAAGAAAAGAGAAAAAGATGAAACGGACGGTGTGATGTCTCAGTGACGAAACCAAGCTGGTTTGTGCTCTTGGGATTGGTCATCCGTTAACGAGGACTTGCACATCCTGCGGAAAGATGAGTAGACGAAAAGGACTGTTATACCTTCTGCTTATATACCTTTTGTGATGATGGCGAGAAAACCAGCAGCTCAGAAAAGTAAAGGAAGCTTATTCAAATGCAAAATACGTACTTATATGATATATTTCAAGTATAACTCCTGAAAAATTCTTTTTATTCGCGGTAACTGGCTTTGAAGTGCGGCCACTTCCGATTTTACGATCATACAAAATTTTAATGAGGTAGCTATTTAATTGAGCTTTCGATAATAGAAAAAATATTCAGTTAGTGTAAAAACAAACTAAAACTTCTAATTTACTGTCTATGAATTAATTACTCCTGCAATTGAATTATACAGAGTTTTACAGAGTTTTTTTACCAGGTTAATAAAACCCGCTTCAATCTTGATTTCATAAGCTGCAGCTTAAAATTGAATGCACCAATGTACTTTCAAATAACAATCATTTCTGACGATGAATAAATTTACATATATAACTTGCATTACGTGATATCACAGAAAAATGTTAACTTACAATAAATTACACTTTTCGTGCAAGTGCTAATTTATAATTACCGTAATTAACTATATGTTAGCAGTATTTTTTTATTCTGCGAATTAGGGTTGTTGGAGTGTAAAAGTATCTCTGAATTTGTAGAATATATTGTAGAATGTAATTATAAAAGGGGTATAAAATAACGATGCACTCTAAAAATAAACGGAGACTAATAAAGTTTCCAATGGAAAAGATTGAAAACTCCTACTGGGATAGCGTTTCTGATTCCGCCCCTCGTAATTTTTAACGTTTTACTTCCCTTAAGCGTTCACTGCGACAACAGTGACGTCACGCCCCACGGGATTTTATTTGCATCGTCTAACGACCCCGCATTATGCAAAACGGAAAACTCGGTTTAATTAAAGATTATAACGCATGAAATAATTTAAGCAAAACTGCCGGTGTGTCAAGTGTGAGCCTTTTAACGTAAACTATAGTCGTCAACGTACTGCCCGAATTTCCATGTACCGCAATATAGATAAATATGAGAGAAATTACAAAGAAATGATAAAGAATACACGTAATTTTAAAAGATTTTAATTGCCAGCGTACCATTAATCCCTAAATTGGCTCTTCAAAAGTCAAAAGACGCTCAAATTTTGCTGATGCTAGAACGATTGAGCCCTTAAGGACTTTTATTTCCTGAAAGGAAAACCTTTGTGAGCAGAGTTTCTCTTGAAGAAGTCTCTCGAGATTGTTAGTCGTTTCGCTGAGTTATATTTATTGATTTTATATAGTATATTTCTTATTGTTGATAAATAATTTTTTTTTACTTTTTGCAACGGATATAGAGTGCCTGATTTTTGGCCTTATCAAAAATACCAACACTGCACTAAACGCATGTGGAACCAGAAATACAAATCGTATTAAATAATATTTTTCAATAAACAACTAAGTAACAGTAACTTTTGAAAGCATTTAATTTAATTTATATATATATATCGATATTTCCGATATTTCGATATTGCATCACTACAAGTAGTCTTATGAATGCTAGAAGACACCTAAAAAAGTTCCATCCCGCCAGTGCATTTAGAACTCACTCTACTTCATCCCTTAAAATTAAAAAATTCATCAAAATTACCCTTATTCGTTGGGTCAAAATTTTATTGCTGATAATAAGTCTTCTTAATGCTAAATACGCTCTAAAAGTTCTCATCCCTCCAGCTCATTTGGAACTCACCCCCATGACGTCCCTTAAATCTAAAAAATTTAACAAAAATTCCCCAACTCGTGGAGTCAAAAAGTTAAATACTGATAATAGGTGTTTTTTAAATGCTAGAAGTCACCCTAAAAAGTTTCATCCCTTTAGCTAATTTGGAACTTAACCCATAGTTACCA
>JAUESI010020214.1:0-12157 GCA_032275145.1 Synergus laeviventris | reverse complement strand
CAATTTTCGACTCGATTATGTCTTGCTCAGTCTCACCTACAAGACATGAAAACCACAGGCAAATATGGTCTTGGAAAGCTCTTGATTAGGGGCAATTTAAGTCGGTCTTGAGACGAAATATTTTTACTCGGGTCGATAGATCCACATCAGTTGTTGTGGGCCGAGTCCCCATTTCGCTCCAATAACTGCTTTACTCTGCCAGAAGGTAACCCGCGCCTTCTGACATCTTCCCAGTAGATGGTTATGCCAGTTGAGTTTCTTATCCAGTATAACTCCTAGATATTTGACCTCTTCGGCATAGGGCACCACCACCTTTCCAATCGATATATCCACCAGTCTTCTAAGTTTATATTTCCTAGTGAATACAAAAACTGCCATCTTGTCCGCTTGAAAGCTGAGGGTCTTTCCCTCACACCATCCAAGGGTCTTTCTCAGAGCTCTCTGTATGATGTCTCTAAGCGATTCTTCGTACTTGCCTCTGGCCAGCAGGCAGATATCTGCATACGCGATAGCACGTACACCTTTATTATTCAGTAGTGTCAAGAGACTATTCACTACCAAACACCATAAAGGCGGGCACAGAACCCTGTCCTGAGGGCAGTCTTCAAATACGCTGCCCTTTCGAAACCAGCTGCTCTTCTATGAAGTTGGTTGCTGATAGAAGAGCTGTATCAACTGATCTGCCTATCTGATAGGCGTGCTGTTCCTCATGAAAAGGTATATGGTACTTTTCAGTGGACCTGCCTGGAATAAAGACAACCTTGGTTTTTCGCCATGCCTCAGGAATATGTCCGACCACTATGCAGCCTTTAAAGATTATCACCAGAGTCCCCAGGGGCCACCCCCAGGCTTTCCTTGAAGATCACCATCCGGGCCCGGTGCCCTGTAGGGATCAAAGGACACAATCGCTAGCCTGACCCTCTCTACTTTAACTACCTCTGCTGCCAGGGTCCAGGATTTCTTCCCCTTCTGTACTGGCTATAGTCAGTACACTCCCTCGTCTCTTAAAATTCAGAAAAATCCGGAAAGTTGTTTCTCATTAGCAGCTCAAGGTAAGATCTAGGACCTCTTGTTTGTTCACCGTTACAATCGTTGGCTCCGAACCGTCATTGAGGAGTTCGAGATCTTCCCCTATTTGGTATTCTAGGAGTTCCTCCCCTCTTTGGTTCTCATCAGTGGAGCCCCACACCATGCTTATTTTAGTGACAAGTTTTTTTTCTTCTAAATTCTCTGTTAGATTTGGCTGAAAGTTTCACGTTTTGGTCCAAATGTAAATCTTTTAGCCAAATCTAGCAAAGAGTTTAGGTAAAAAAAAATGTTCACTAAAATAAGCATTTTTTTTATCAAGGTACATGTAAAAATTAGAACTTTGACTTGTTTTGTCAAATTTTTATCATCAACTTACAATAAATTAGAAGAAAAACAACTGCGTCTGATTTACACCCCCTGTTGTGTTATTTTTGGGGTTTACTGTAGAGTTTGCTGTAGTTATCTCGAAAAGTCAGGGATTTTTGAATAAAAGGTCAGGGAAATTAAAAATGGAAAATCTTTAGCAACCCTGTTTATAGAGAGGACTTTAATGACCTATACTGAAAGATGCCTTATGTTTAAAAAGTAGGTACGCTAAGCGTAAATAAGGGGATAACTCAGAGCACGCCTACTCTCTCTACTCCTTGGGTGGGACTCAGTGATTGGTCGTTGGTTTCAGATGGTTGAAATTGCAGTGTCGTTTAAAAATACCTGTTATCGGGCATATAGAAATTGGGCTTAATTGCTACAAAAAGAAAATTGAAATCTCACCAAAAACATTGATTATACGAAAAGATCGACCAAGCACAGTTACAAACACATGTCAAATTAACCTTGATCAAGAAGTTAGGATAGAAATTAAGAGGAATTTAACAAATTTTCAAGTTAATAAACTTGACGAGATTGTTTTAAAAATTACAAAATATATTAAAAGAAAGTTATAAAAACTCTAAACTACTTATAATGATGCGTATTATTATTTAATAAATTAAAAATGTAAAATTTTAGAACATTTTGAGCTCCTCTGTAGGGGTTTGAAGCGCTATTCCTGGTGTGTAGAGATGTACTGACGAGGACTCAGTTAGAATAATTTGTCTAGAGAGTACGCGGTATCAGGGCTGGGATTGATTTGGCGAAAGCTTGTATTAGGTGCGCAACTAAGTTCCCGCTGTCGTTTTTGATGAAAATGCAACTTTATTGTGAAGAAATGATTACAAATGAATCATTCAAAGTATTGCCTATCGTTAGAAACAACTTTTTCCCATCTTTCTCGTAGAGCTCGAATACCGTTACGGTAAAAGTGTTCATCTTTTGAGGTTATCCACGAATCAAGCCATTCTTTGATGTCTTCATATGAGTGGAAGTGCTGATCAGCCAGATAAGGACCTCTCTATCATAGTTGCGCCATTTGATAGAGAGGTCAGTCAGCCTACCTAGTGCAGAACTCCCATGTTAGCCAGTGAGCTGCTCCCTGGCAAACTGTCAGATTCGGCTGCTGCAAGTGCTTTTCTTTACTCGCAGTCGGCCGGCGGTAAGAAGCCCGAACTATAATTTTATATAGTTATATTATCGTCAACATCGAAATTTCGGTAAACTTTTTGGATCTCTCGATACATTTCAGCCGCCGTTTTCTTCGAATGAAAGAAGAAAATCAAAACGTATATGACGCCAAAAAAAATCATTAGTGTGTCAAAACGGTTTGTTTACCATAGATCTAAGCTTGATTCTAAACGTTTTGAATATATGTCAAAATCGAACAGCACTTACTGCTGGAGCCATCTATTGACAAAAAAACGGAAAATTAGTTGTGCACCTAATATAACCATGGTCGTTGTCTCCTAATCTATTCCGAAATATCCTTTTCTTTCATATTTTTATAGTATTATATCGTGACAGATTAAACATAATGCAAACAAAAAGCATTACTTAGATAAACCAAAAGCCTCTCGGTTTGCCTCAATTGAATGATACTTGTCCTAAATAACAATAAGTGGTTCCTGTCCGGGCCCTGTTTACGCGAAAGATCTGCGCAAAGAAAAGATAAGCTATATTTACAATTAATTAGAGACAATTTACAAATATCGGTAGAAACTTGGAATGAGCAATAATGCATTTGAAAAGATATTCAGTCGAAAAAATTCAATTTGTTAATAGATATTTAAGTAAACGTATAAGTTTTATTTTATTGTTAGGCCTTGTTTATTCTTCATTCCAATAATTATTTTCTATCTTATTTGCATGTAACTTCTTACTTAACCTGCATTCAGTAATTCGTGTCCATATATTGATTTTATACTAGGTGAGTTAATTTCAAGGATCACTGCAACTATATAATTTTTCGGCTCTAATTTCTTCGATTTGCTTTTTTTCTCTGACACTAACTTTTTAAAACGTTTTAAATTGTTTGCATGATTTTTAACATTGAAAGGAAGTATATTATTATTTTTGACACAGATTATCCACTGGAATTCACCACGGAAACAAAATGTTCGTAATAAGCACATTGATGACTTTCGAAAGATGAATCAAATTTTTCTTGAACTGGATGGAAACCTACTTCGACGAAGTCTTTTTAATTGTTTCGAAGCTGAAAGTGCCCCAATCGTAAGTAAACAAATATTTTTAGACGTAACATGTTTAAGCTCATAAAGTTAATAAGCTTGGGAGTTGGGACATAAATTATGTACAATGATTAAAAATAAAGCTAATGTTTAGAAAATTAGTTTGTTTGTTTGTAATTTGCAGGACACACGTTACCTTCCATGTCAAGAATTTACAAAGGGTGCTAGCATAAAGTATCGAACTCATCCTTTCTTTCTCGAATACGAATATAATGTATTTTTGCCGATAGACGTTGCTCTGGTCATTCAGTGCAGTGCGGACAGAACAACACTTTTAGAGGACATTTCCAAAAATTGGCCGGGATCGATTAGTATTGCACTGTATTTGACGGATACAGAGGTTCAGACCTTCCTTGAGTTTGTACGGGGTTCTGAAAATCTACGAAAACGAAAGAACATTGCTTATCACATTGTCTACAAAGATGGAGTACGTTAAACAGTCTTTACAGTTCGCTGAACTTTTTAGTAGTATTTTCATTCCAAAATCTGTATATGTTTTAGAATGATTGTTTAAGCACTCACGTGGGAAAATTCTATCGAAATTCCATTAGAAATTTCGTGTGAAAATCCAACTAGAATTTCAATACACAAATTAACTCTTTTGAATTTTTAACTTTAAGTTCAAATTTCAAATTAAAATTTATATGACCTGAATGATGCTTTAACTGTGAAAAAGGCAGCATGCCGCAAGCAGATGCTAATTTGCAAAACTGTAACTGCACAAATTAATGCGAAGCTAAAATTATTATTTGTTTTTTATTTTATTAAATGTTCAAGGCGTATATCGAGATTATGGTAAAAATATTGCAATGGGCTCTCAAAAAAAAAATATCATTCTCTTTTGAAATGGGTAGGGAAATTATCATCAACCGCGAGTAAGGCATAACAAAAATATAAAAGTCTTTCCAAAACCTATACTCCTAGATAGAGATTTTGTTCACACAAGTGATTCGAGAATTTGACGTTGAGAGTTCAAGAGAGTTCATTTGCATAACAGAATTCTAGTTAAATTTACAAATGGAATTTGTAGTGGAATTTTTACATGAAATTTCCGTAGAATACTTTGCGTAGAATTGCGTACAATTGGTGTATAATTGGTTTGGTTTATTTCAGAGTATATAGTTAGAGAAATTTATAGTTTATAGTTAGAGTATATAATTAGAGAATAAGCTTGAAACTTTTGAACTAAAGTTAGAGAAACATAATTTAAATAATTTTCATTGATGTATGTTTTTCTTGTATCTTTAAGTGCATGTTAACATAAGAGCAATTTAATTTCGCATTTTTAAATATATATATATATATATATATATATAAATATATATATATTGATTATCATTGTTATTACAAGCGTAAAGTTATATGCACCCGGTGTACCCCTCAGGCACCGTGAGCTCCATATATCTATTGTCGGTGGCGGAGTTTCTTTACCGGCCCGGAGATCCCAAAAGAGTCATTTGATTAAAACAATTGGATCTTTGTTATATAAAAATAAAGACCAATAATTTTTGCATTCTTCGCTACATGCAAAGTGTAGGTGATCGTCGACTTTACCTGGCCATTCATTTTTGTATAAGAAATCGTTAACGAACTAGAAGATTTTAAAAAAATTTAATTTTTTAAAATTCAGATGAAATTAAAAATATGCGTGTATATTTTTTGTATCCAGAAAACGAAAAAAAATATTTGAGGTGTTTTTATTTTTTAGTAGTAAATATAATTTAAGACAAAATGTGTTTAGGGGTAGGTAGTAACCTCCTGAAATACACTCTTTGAGAACGTTGAAAAAAGGCCAAATTACTCTTGTAATGGCTGTGTATCATTAATGTGGCTCTAAAATGCATGGCAAAATATTTTTTCATAATAGAAGGCAACGATTATCCTCATTTAGTTCTAAATTTTAAAAAAGAAAGCATTTATTTTTTAAAATTTTAAGTTTGACAGGTGCCTTTTTTAAAAACCTTTGTCTTTTTTATATTGAACAAATAACACCAACTCTTGAAATTACCATACTTGGGAGGGTGTTTCACCTATTAATATTTTAAAAATTTGATAGGGGTTTTCACGCACTTTCCATTTACCATAAGGATTTTTTGAAAAAATAATTATTTGAACTTCAAAACTTGAATTATGATGGGTATCTTAATTAAGGATGGGAAAGGATGGAATTACTTGCTGAAAAGGCGAAGTCTGTAAAAAGAACCATATATTGGTAAACATAGAGTAGTTTATTCAAGTGCAATAAAATTTATTGAGTAAAATTAAAATATTAAAGATTGATCAAAGTAAAGTATTTATCCATCACCCTTAAGAGCATGTGACACTTATGATTGCTCTCGATAAGTTTTTTCTATCAAAATATCTAAATACTTTTTGCTGCAACCTTGCTAAATGGTGAACTCATGACTTAGGTATGTATGTATTCTTACTGTATGGCTTTTGTACGATAATTTTGTAATTTAAAATAATATGTTTTATAACGTCTCGCATCAATTCGTTACTGTACATTGTTTAAAGGTTCTAAAAATAGGCAAAATAGGAATACTCATGCGTTAAAGTTTGATAGGCAGTTCGCTAACTTTAGTTCACCAACTTCAAGCTCACGAGATCTTACGAAGAAAGTTTTTTTGGTGTCCAACTCCGATTTTTTTCTCCTTTAAATATGTGATAGAGCAGCAACAAATAAGAGACACGTGTTTTTTCTTATCTGCCTAAAATGAGTTTTACAGGGTGAAATAAGCCCTTAAAGTTTCGCTCAAAAATGATATTTTTATTATTTAAAGCCGTTCGCCGACTGATTTTGATGAAATTTGGGAGTAATTATGTGTACGTCAAAACACATTTGGCAGATAGTGCAACTATTATTTTGCACCCTTATAATGGGTAGAAGTACACTCAGATGTTTATACCCCTAATAAAAAATCTAACTTAAAGGACCCCGCACAAAATACATTAAGAAAAGGTTTCGGCTAATTTTTCCTAAGTTGAGATATTTAATATTTTTACGTCTCCTGATCACAAAAATCGATGTTAAAAAATCAAAAAATGAACAGTTTTCACAGAAAAACGACTTAATGATCAATTTTCATGCATTAAAGAGAAATGTAAACGGCAATCGACAATTGATTGGCGAAACACTCATCGGAAAAGTTCACTTTATTTTCCAACTGATACTTTGTAGTTTCGGACCTACCATGCAATAACACCAGAGTTTCAGTGTCAAATATTACTGATTGGTAGGCCCGGAGTTACAAAGCGTCAGTCGGACAACCCAGTGGACTACTCCTATGAGTGTGGCGCTGAACAGTTACCACTTTTCATTTTACCTTTTTTAATACTACACAAAACTTAACAGATTCATGCTTTAAAATTCCGAAATTGTAGTTGAATAAGTGTTAATTTAATAATTTATTAATTTAAGGGGTTTTTACCTCTAACTAAGGATATATTCATATCATGTGTTTCCAAAACTTCTTTTTGTTATATTCTTTAATAAGATTAAGTTATTTTTTCATTAAAAATGTCAAATGTGTTTTGACGTACATATAATTACTGCCAAGTTTCATTCAAATAAGTCGGCTACGAGTGCTTAAAACAATAAAAATATCATTTTCGAGCGAAACTTTGGGCAGATAAGAAAAAACACGTGTCTCTTAGTTTTTGATGCTCTACTACATATTGAAAGGAGAAAAAAGTCGGAGGCGGATACCTAAAAAACATTCCTTGTTAGAAACACACCATAGATTTCTAATGAATTAACAATTTTTTTTAGGTTTTCTATCCTGTGAATTATTTGCGCAACGTGGCAATGCTACACGTTTCGACACCATATTTTTTGCAGATAGATATTGACTTCATTCCGCATTTTGGCTTATATGAAAGTGTCATGCAGCATATCGTCAAGCTGAATATTGTCGAATTTTCAAAGACTGCTCTAATAGTGCCTGCATTTGAAACTCAACGTTATAGGTTAGTTGGAAATTGGATTTTGCTTTATAAGGAAGATTTATAATACAAACAACATTAGTTTTTCGACATATCTTGATATAATTCGACTTTAGAAGTCCAAAAATAGGGTTTTTAACTTTTCATTTATTTATAATAAGTAAGTGTGGAAAAATAAATGACAAGACTATCAAGAAGTAGTGTGGCATAATTTCTGCAGCACTAACGTGTCCAAGCGTCCGTCTTTTGTGAGTAATGTCCGTAGGTGCATATTTTTGTACGTAATGTCCGCATTTTTTATATCTTTGCTTAATTGCACCTTACCATTTCGGTCTAACATTCTGGACACCCTTGTGTATGTTCGCACATGAGTGGTACTATTTCTTTCGATCTTCCTTTCTCTTGTGAAATTGTGCGAGTGAGTTGTCCGAAAACTATATGAATATTATGGCACATAATCTGTTTTGTTGTGTGACTGCTTTGCCTTAGGTGGCTTGGCAGTCTAGTTTTTATTATTCTGTTCACTTACGTTGAACTCACTGAAAGGAATGGATTTGAGGGAAATAAATTAAAACCTTATTTTTTTGATTGTGAAAAAGCCGAATTGGCATAAAAAACCTAGAATTTATTTTAAGATTATAAAAAGGTTTGCACTGATAATACACAAAGCACAGCACGTGCACGGACCGGCATTGGCGTCACACTCGCGGTTGTGATTCGGATTTATGAGATCCGTTGGTACGAAAACGATTGATTGATTTGGATTTATGAGATCCGATGGCACGAGGCCGATCTATTGGATTTATGAGATCCGATGGCAAGAAGCCGATATTTTGGATTTATGAGATCCGATGGCAAGAGGCCGATATATTTACTTTTCTTACGACGGAGCTCCGCGCGCGGTAGACGTCGGTTTTCAACTGTTTTTTGATAATGCTTCACGACCACTGCGCATGAGCCAATGCCGCTCGCTTCACACGCGCTCCAGAAATTACATTTCGCGCCAAAGATTTTGCATTAAAGCCTTATTCACATTGTGTGAGTTTTGTTACAACGTAACATAATCTAACTTTCAAAAACCGGCTCAGTGCTCGGGTCACTCACTCACACAATTTCACTATAGAAGCCCGAAAGAATTGGTATCGCGCATGTGCGAAAACTTTTGATTCATAACTTATACCAAGTCTAGCACTTAAGGTCCAGTTTTTATTGACATTTTTAGTCTCTTCGCAATACATTGTTAGGTCTTCTTGCTACTACTTCGCTGTATGAGCCTCATCAAAATTTTTTTTTAAGTATACCATTTTTCTGAACATTGACGAAAGTGCACCGACTTAAAAAAATATATAATTTGGTTTATATTTGAACTTTTTCAAGTAATGATTTCTTTATATAGATTTAAGTTTCCTGTAACCAAAGATGAATTACTGAAATCCTTGAATAAGGGGATATTGTACACATTTCGATACCACGTATGGGCCCAAGGTCATGCTGCGACAAATTATACATTCTGGAGAAATGCCTTGGAGCCTTACCAGGTATGTTGTTTGTTGTTTATTGTAATTAGTTTAAGTACATTATGATGATTTCTCGTAAATTTTTCATTTTTTAGGTCTCCTGGGAACCTGATTTTGAACCGTATATAGTCGTACCGAGTTCAGCACCAAAATATGATACGAGATTCATTGGATTTGGTTGGAACAAAGTGTCTTATGTAACACACTTAACAGCGATGGGATATAGGTGATAAAACTATTATTGGTTTATTATTTTAAATAATTAATTGCAATAATGGATTTCATACCCTTTTATATTCACATTCATTGCAAATTTTAAAAATGTATCATTTATAATTTTACTTTTTGACAATTTGTTATATCTTGCATATTTAGCCGGAAAATTGATTTTTTATGAAATTTACAATGTCATTTTTGATGGATAAAACCAGTACCGGCGGTCAAAAATGACTCGATAGCGGAGTGGATCTTTTTTGGAACCTCCCTGAAAAAGTGTACAAAAGCACAATCCAATCCAAGGCACAATGCGTCGGTGCAACGCATTACTCTTTATTTAATTTATTGACAGCATGTGGACAAATTTTTTTATTCGTTACATTAAAGGAGTTTAGTACATTCAAAATAGGGTTTACCAGCACAAAATCCTATAAAAAATAAAAGAAAGTCGAATACGTTATAACGAAAAAGTTAAAGAAAGAATTTATTAATTTGTAATCATCCGTTTTGTCCCTAGTTAATGGTCACAGCTGACGCTTCATTCTAGCCAGAGTCATGTATTTAGAGACAATGAAACCAGATCTTTTAATTTTTTAAAAATATTAAATTAGTTATTACCTACATATTTTGTAATATGTCTATAATAATAAGTAATAATTGATAATTAATCATTATTATATTTATTTCTTTGATTATTATTATTTCAATAATAATTTAGTTTTTATCAATATTCAATTAATAAATTTGACAACAGAGAGAGGGTGTAAAGCTGTTGCAGAGAATTAGGGTCTGTTCATTCATAAAAAATAATTGTAGGCCCTAAAAAGGTCCGATCGTTATTCAGCGAAGTTGAAAGAGAGAGAGGGGGTGGGGAGAGGGGGGCTGTCGAAACCGGGCGGGTGTTACGCGAGGTTGGTCGGAATCCCGGCCGTATCGTATTGGATTCCCAAGAGGGCTATCAGTTACTTGTCAATGGAATGGTCTTCCGGACACCATTCATTCGCACACGGGTCAAGGGAAGCAGTGCGTGGATAAGATGGTCTGTGAGTCGCGTTGGGTCAGGAGACCGCGCGCTTTCCGCTCGATCGTCTGGGATAGAATTCGTGCAAGGGTTTTCCGCTCAAGGGACTGTAGAGAATGCAGACAGCGGAGGAGTCCACGTTAGATCCACCACCATAAGAGATCCTTAGTGGGGCCGGTACATCGCTCCTGTTGCGCTAAGCGCGGCAATTCGTATTCCGAGAGAGGATTAGCAGGTTGGAGGTGTTGGTTTTTTTGGAGGTAAGCGGGAAGTTCTTCGCGTTGAAACCTCTCCCACCTCCAGACGGGAGGAACTCATTACTGAAATCCCGGCGTCGATGGCTAGTCTTTACTAGGAAAAGATAACTGCAAGAGTAAAATGGAGTTTATTTTGGGATGTTAGTATACAAAGTCGTCACGGGTTGGCTCTTCCGAAAAAAGTACGATAGTTCGGAGAGTCGCCACGGTGGGAGTGATACTGAGCGTCACCAGAGAGGGAATAACGACGCGGTGTAATTGCGCAGAATTAAAATATGAGAACTTAGAAATAATCTCCCGAAGGAAAAATATTTCTAAGTCAATTAACATTTGCAGGTTAGGATGCCTGTTCGGAATTTGGTACCATCCTACACCTTCTATGTATACTTGTCGAGCTGTGTGACACCTGGATGTCTCGCTAGACGCTCTATTCCTACGGTGCGAGATAGTACCTTATTGTTTCGTGTGTGCTGTTTACATATATAAACATGTAAGCCGGACTTTACTGTGAATAAATTCCGTTCTTATTGCAGTTCAATTTTATACCTTGAAATCAGTGTTTTCTTGTGTTCACCTAATCACTTTGCGTGATTATCTTATATTTCGACTCTAATCCGAAACAATGCCCAAGTAGGTCAAATAAGATAATTAGAAAAGGAGTTTTTGCTAAAAGAAATTATTGCGGATATCAAATTCTTGTTTTTAATTTTTCCGTTGCACATATTGGACTTTTTCCATTTAAACATTTTTTATTCGATTTTGTGCTAGCGGACTTTTTTAGAAACCCTCCAGAAGGATCCCCTCCGTTACCTAGTCATTATTGACCTACGATTCTAGTTTTATCCATCAAAAATGGATTTTCGAGTCTATCCATTTTCCAGATAAACTATGCAAGATACGAGGAATTGTCAAAACGAAAAATATCTACCTAAAAAGGTTCTAAACATTTCACAAGAAACGTTATTTAAAAGCAAAAAATATAAGTTTACGGTCTCGTGTTGGGAAACACGGAAAAATTTTGCACAGCACAGTTACTGATCTATAAAAAATCTACAAGTTTCCTGTTAAAAATTTGTTTGTAGGAAACTTAATGTTTCGAAAATTAGATCTTCCATGCCTCCGGAGTGGGTTGAAAGTTGAGTTTTCAACCCTAGACTAGAAAGTTGAAACAGCTTGGTGACTGTGAAAGCATATTTTATGCGATAACTCTCTCTCTCTCCTTTTTGCCTCAGTTTGGACTTAATTATAATGCAACTCTCTCGGTTGGGTGTTGCAAAAAATTCTATACGACACACGTATGTACGTACACAGGTGATTATTACGGGTGTGATTGCAGCATTTGCCTATGGATCATGCTGCAAACTTCACACTGGTAATGATCACCTGCTTTACGCACCAGTATCGTAAATTACTATTATGTATTGATCTAACCACAGTAGTCTTTTCAGAGACATTCATATTTGTATAAATAGTGTTGTGGTTATTATTATTATATATAAATAAATTAGAATATATTAAATTATAATATATTATATTATAATATTATATATA
>JAUESI010020211.1:1647-12170 GCA_032275145.1 Synergus laeviventris | reverse complement strand
TTGGGGGAAGGAATAAAATTAAAAAAAAATTCTCTTCTTCTCACATAGAACATTGATACGATCCCTTTGCGTAAGTACGAAGGACGTATTGTAGAAGAGATATATATATATAGAGAGAGAGAGAGAGAGAGAGAGAGAGAGAGAGAGAGAGGGGGGGGGGAGGGGGCGGAGGGAGCGCGTTCTGGGTGGCGTCATGAAGAGTGAGAGGCGTCTGGCGGTGCGCGTCCCCGGAGATGGTGAACGTGACACGTGGGTGCGTTGCTTCTCCCTGTAGGAGCGAGTGAGAAGTCCAGCGTGTTTAGAGTCCCTTGCAGGAGTGAGAGAGAAGTGTAGAGGGAAACAATGAGAGTTATGTGAAACAACGGTCTTTCTTTATTATTTTATTTAGAGAAGATCATGTGGCGGATACATCGAGGATTAGTTATTTTTAGAGTTTACGACATACTTTTTTAATTAGGGGTGCTCGCTTTGGTGAGGGCCTGGGGTGGAGGAGGGGGAGGTTAAAGGAGAACAAACTAAGGTTAGAATGTCGTCGACATAATCGTCCTCAGCCGAGATTCGGATAGGGGAAAGTAGAGGAGTGGGAGGAAAGTTAAATTGGGAAAATATTTTGGTTATGTCGGTATCAGTCGGAACAATAGGAGAAGGGGTGGGGAAAGGTGCTCAGAGGACTTGTTGGTTTCGTTAGATGGAGGCTTGGATGAAGGACTCGAGATGTGAGAAGTCTCGCTTCGAAATGGGCGACCTGGTCGTCGTGTTTATTTCCTCACTGTGGGGTGGACTGAAGGTTCCGATGACACTTGTTTTCTTCTCCTTTAATTCTTCCGCCGGATATCCAAAAGGAGGAAGAGGAAAGGATTCGTTGTGACGCGAAGGGTGGCCTGCTGACGCTAAATAAAACTGGTAAAAGCGAGCTCCTTTGGTGGATATCGAGATCTGCACGTGGGGGTGGACGCTCGACGGTGTTACTTTGTTTATCTGACTCCGGTGAACTGAGTTGGCTGAAGTCGGGTCGGATGTTTTGACGCTACGTTCAAGGTATGCAACGAGACGTCGGGCGTCGCGTCGGCTTTTTTTTATTATGTCTCTCCTATAATAAAAGAAAAGAAACGAAGATTAGTGAGAATTTGTTCGAACTTGATATATCGCAGGATGCCAACAACTTACCTCCAGGGAGAAGCACGTGAACCGTGGTTCCTGGTGTCGTGGGTTGGAGTGTTTTCTTGTAAAACCAAGAATGTCACTTATAACTTGTCTCGGGGAAGAAAGAAAATCTTCTGTCTACAGAGTTAGATTATCTTATGGGAGAATAGGTAAAAGACAAGAAAAACTCACCCAGTTTTAAAAATAGATAAATCATTTTTATTCAGTTCTGGATTTGACAAAAGAATACAACGATTGCGATGATTGACTGGTCAACGTGACGCGTCTTATGCGATTGTGCTACAGCGTTTACAATCCTTATAGTTCTACTTAAGACCACGGGGGCGTTTGGTATTTGTATAGAAAAAAAGTCGAACGGTAGAGAAAATGTAAGCGAGAAAAAAAAAGAAGCAGACAATGAATTCTACTGCGGAGATCTGGCCAAGAGCCAATTAGAACAAAAAAGGTAGTCAATGAAAGGTCTACAGCGGAGATCCAGCCAAGAGCCAATACTAACGAAGAGAGTAATCAGTGAAAGGTCTACAGCGGAGATCCAGCCAAGAGCCTATACTAACGAAGAGAGTAATCAGAGAGAGGTCTACAGCGGAGATCCAGCCAAGAGCCAATACTAACGAAGAGAGTAATCAGTGAAAGGTCTACAGCGGAGATCCAGCCAAGAGCCTATACTAACGAAGAGAGTAATCAGAGAGAGGTCTACAGCGGAGATCCAGCCAAGAGCCAATACGAACGAGAAGATCAGAGCGAGAGAGAAGGTCGGGAGTGGAAATCCAGCCCGAAATCTAACTGACGATTTTTGGTGGAACACCGCTATTTAACTCCGCGGCTCGCGTGAAGATTGTGTGGTGAGGGTTTGACTTACTAGGAAGGGATGCGCGAGATACATTTTCTCGGTTGTCGCGTTCGTCTGTATCCCTCCTGTGTTACGCTAACGGTTTAAGTGAAAAAAGTCTTCGTCACGCGGTTGTGTGCCGTCATTTCGGTGGTGAAGGTTTTTCCACTTAGCTAATTCCTAAAAGTCTTAAACTCTACCTTATTATTTTAAGCTCTAAAAATATATTTATTTTATGTATTTAAATTTAATCTTGATCCGAGTTAGCAATGTCGTCTTTTCTATGCGCCTTGGCGTATATCAACATCATTTAAAAAAGAATAGATTAACAGTTTGACAAAATTAAAAAACATCTAGTTTTACCATATGTTTTAAAACACACATATATTTCACATCTATAGTAAAATTTAAGAATTTTCTATCATCAAACATAATACTATTTTGCACAAATAGTTTGAAAAGTTAATTTGCAATTATGTACTTACTTGAAAATGGTAAAAATCGACGATTCAATCTCGATTAGCTTGATCTTGTCTTCTTGTTTACAACCAAATATTATTGAAACCTTTCGTATTTATTATAATACACCTCAAGCTGCGAAATATATTATCAAAGTCTGTCAACTTTTAAAAATCGCAAATTTTGCCGACTTCAATTTAATAAAAATTCGAATACAGAAAGAATGTCGGCGAATGATGAATAAAATTTTCAGCGAATAAAGTGAATGAAACTACTCACAAATAAAAAATAATAATTTCAGTTATGTCGACAAATCTTCTTATCAAAATGAGTATGGGTATGGGAGACCAAAGAGTAATTCAATACAGTAAGACAACAAACCTTCAGCTTCTCATAGAACAATTGTAAATTCCATTAGAATCTTGAACGCTATACTCATGCTTTAAAATATTTATAGGATGGCTTAAAGATGATAAAAGGTTTCCGTAATTGAAAACTAATCTAAACTTTTGGAGCTTCTGGCGAAAAAACTTTCTGACGGTGATAAATAAATTTAATTCCCTTTATTTTCTTTCTTGAGCAAATGATGACGCTGAAAGGTGGAGTAATGAAAAATAAACTTTGACTTCCGCCTTTTTTTAGGAAAGTAGACGACGTTAAAAGAGATTAGAAGTAGATAGATATACATTGTGTAAAGCTTCTATACTCTAGATTAAAAGTATCTCAGAGACGTTATAATTTTTAGTAAATTTATAAAGAAAGAAATTTATTTATCCTAATATATTTTTTATGAATATTTTTATAGAGAGAAAAGTTTATACTAATAGTAAAATTCAGCAAAGTTCTATATTATTCTCCGTTTAATTCAGCTTGAAATATTATGATAGGTAATTAAATTGGTTTTATCGAACATTTTTGTTGGCATTTATTACCTCATTTCAAAAAATCTAAATGAAGTCTGTTAATCAAAAAGTCATAATTTAATAATGTATTGTTCCGTCCTGCCTAACTTTATTACTAATATTCCTACCTGGCAACAGACTCTATTTCGTTTAAAACTAAATCCCTCGTTTTACTTTACAAATTAATGTAAATATAGGAACGAGGATAAGCCAATTAATTCAAGGATATGATTTTAATTTCAGAAATATATTCTTCTAAATACAATATTTAAGTCCTACGATGAATTTAAGATATTGTCGATTTACAATATTGATTATTCGAATAATGACCCTCGCAACGAATTAAGAGTGAGCCTATGTTTTGAGCGCAAATCTCACTTTTTCAACTTAACCAGTTGTTGTTTTGATGTAGATGTATATATTTTTATAATCCCTTACTGCTTTCTGTTGTCAACTGTCGCTTGATTTATCGATTGTCCTTTTGGCTTCAGCTTCACTGAATTTGTCACTGGATAAGATCGTACTTTCGATCTGTTGATTCGTAGAACTGACACCTTGCACTCACTGTTAATATTCCACTCAGGTAAGAGTTTCCGTACTTGGACTAATACTGCTCTATGGGATTATCACTCTGCTGTACTGCTTTACTGGGTCGCACTTGAATTATTCCACTGTACTGTACTTTTGCCTAAACTTCTGCTTGTACTCTGGGATGTACACTTTGGGCTCACTTGTCAAGATTTACTGGGTTGACTGTTTACACTCACTGGGCTCACTGTTTAGACTCATTCGACTTGCTATTTAGACTTACTGCAGGCTGTTGAATCTGATGTGTTTAAATATACTTTTTAGGCCCTTGGCTAGTATCGGTGTTTATTTAAAGGTTTTTTGATGGTTTCTACATCACATATAGGCCTAGAATCTATGCCAACCTGGTTAGTGTGAGTGTCTGGAAAACATCTCATGAACATTCAGTAGAGATATGTGAGGCTGTTTCTCACGTACATTTGAGTGGAGATGTGTGAGTGTTTCTCGGATGAAGTTTGCAGTGCAGGTGCTTAGGTATAAGGGTCGATGGCCTCTTGCATGTTTGTTCGTTTATTGCCGTTAATGATGACTCAGATTCGCAATGGGCAATTACGTGATTACTAATCACAGTAATTAAGTGAGAAAAATAATAAGTAAGGTTTACAATTAAAGGTAATGCTATAGGAATTATGAGGTGATTACATGTTTGTTATGAGTGTGATGAATTATTAATAATTAATTAATTAACGATTATTGTCGTTTCGTTTACGTGACAGTATTAAGTGTTCTCTCTGTTAGTAAATAATTCTCACAGCAGGAATCCACAAAGCGGTTTAATTACGCTGGTAGGAAGCTAGAAATATTCGTATTTTTCTAGTGTATTGTTTACAGAATCACGGTCAGAGAATTACTAATGTCAGATATGGAATTATTTGACAACAACAATATGTTGTTGACTATAAAATGTCTGTTTTACGTATATCGGAGTATCTGTTCTGATTGAATAAATAAATACTAAAGTTACCACAAGCGATTACGATTTTCAAATATTTTTCCTAAATGAAAACGTATTTATCGAATACGAGACTTAGTTAAAAGTAAGACTTTCAGTTTCACTATGGTAAATTCTGATCATTTACTACCAGTTACTACAATTCTTCTCTTTAAAAGCTCGAACGTAAAGAAACTGTCAGGAAGGGAAAGATACTTCAGTCAAGTTCCATTGAAGTGTTACACCGCCGATGGTGATAATAACTCAAGGAGTTTTCGAGTTCCCTAGTGGCTTGTAGTGATTAGCTGATGTGGCGCCGTTTATAAGGGAAGCGTGGCAAGGATGTTTACCACGAACAGATGACCGGATATATGGCTTCGAATACACAGAGGATGGATTACCCAGTTACGTGCTCGACTTCCCAGGGTTTTCGGTTGATTGATTTGAAATTAATCTTAATGTCCGTCCATTCTAAGCTTGCTTTAATAGTGTCACGATAACTGCACGCGTTTCTGAATTCTACCATTCAGTCCTAGGAAATTGAACAATCATTGCACTTGATAGATTTCCGATGACATAGAGCACTAAATTTCAACCTGAATTAAACTAAAAGTTTAGCTGCAAAATTCTCCTTGTTCGATATAAGCAGTGCAGCACTCAATAGAGAATAGATTACCAATTATGTAGGACGAAAGTATTCCAGGACTGATTCCATACTCATTGGAAATAAAATTCAATGAAACGTTATTCAAAATTCAAACATACGTTGTTGAAAATTCAAAAACAAATATGAATCAAATATAAAAGAAATATAGCTGCACAGCGGGTGACTTGAGATTAAAATTTTTGAACGTTTTTTCGTAACCGGAATTATCAGTTTTCACACTATATTTACATACTTTGTGATGTTATGGTTTTTGCAATACACCGGAGTCACGATTCTCTACAAATATGTTAATTATAATAAACAATTTCGCATTTTGGAGGTCAGATACTCCGTGACTCGATTTTTTTTGCAGTTTAATTCATCGATGTACAAGGAGACGTCAAAGGAATTCACCAACTTACCGATTACCAACTCTCTGCCGTCATGGTGATTCATCTTGCGATATGTTAGATTATCTTGGTTTGAGAAGGATTCGTCGTCAATTTAGAGTACAGCTCAGTGCCCAAATTGTTATATGTCGTTAATATTACATAACAAACGGTTCAGTATTTTTTGAGATATTTATAACCGCTGGACCTACCTACTTTTTGAGGAGTTGACTTTTACTGACGATTTTATGTATAAGAAGTGCATAAAATAAATGAATACATTTTATTAATGTATTTAAAGAGTGTATTTATTAGGCTTAGCAAACCCTATATTGATATCATTATTGATAATCTCAGAAAAAATTCAAAAAAATATATTTTTTTTTTGAGCGTTCACAGTGGATTACTGCCTTATTAAACTTTCAAAACAGAGAAAAAACTTTCAGGAGAGGTGAAAAAGCTCTAACGGAACTGCCTCTAGCGGGGAATATTGACACTTGGTCACGGCAAACTTAGCAATTCTAACCTGGAGAACTACCGTCTTTTGGATATTTTTTGAAGAAAATAGCATATTTACTTTGTGAGCGAGGCAGTTTTGTCTCGCGAGACATTTGTAGCACTCGTAAAAAAACCCTGTTTCCCTGCCGTGATGCATTTACTATTAAATACTATTAAAGAGTTCTGTTGGAGAGGAAAGACTTCATTGTGATGTTCAGTTTATACATATATTTGATTGGCAAATTGGCGAGAATTTATTTTGAAATCGCTAGTTTTTTGCGCCCTAGTATAATATATGAGGTTCTCGCGTGTGGCTTTTGATTTCAAGATGGCCATCTGACTAAATCTATTATAATAGAGTTGCACGTCGTCACTGGTTCTTTTTTCGACGGTGATCTCTGAAGTACCTAGTTGGTCTTTAAATCTTCGCTAAGTCGTTTGTTACATTGTGGAATAGCTTCTTCGAGGAATTCATCATTTTGTGAAATTTTTTTTCAGCCATAATAGTAAATTTCCTTACAAGGGGGAAAAATGGGACTTCCTCACGCATGTGGTATGACGATCGAGTCTAATCAAGGCGGAATTCCCAAGAAGGATTAATCATATTATACTAAAAATCATCCAATCGGCAAGCTGAAAACTCGCAAACTCGCCAATCTTTTCAGCCAGAACTCAGGCTCACAGCATCAACTCGTCATAAGGGTCTATTCTTAAAATTGTAATTATAATTTAACATCTATACTAAACCTGTAATAAATTCTACAAAAATCAGCTTAAACTCTATTAATTTGGCTTGTTCTTATTTCTACATTTACATGATTGTAAAGTAAAATGAGGCATTTAGTATTAACAAATTGGAGTCTCTTGCCAGGAAAGAAAATTAATAATGAAGGTTAGGCAGGACGTAGAACCCTGTTTACACTATTTGCGATACATGTGTATCTATAGGCTGCATATTAAATCAGGGAAACTAAGGGCTGCTTTAATTGAAATAGAACTGAGCAATTCCGGAAGAGATCCGAGGAGCATACAATTATTACGGTTAATTAGAGTGCTTGAGTCGTCGAGTTCTCGTAGGAGAATAGCCGATTCGAAGGTCGTTGAAACGCAAATCCAAGCGGTAGGGTGAATGTCTCTTCCTCTCTCGCTATTCACATATGAATAAATACCCTGAGGATTCGACCATTTATGTAGTTATTTATCAGTTTCCGTGACAGAATCAACTTACATCAAAATAAATGTAAGATTTATGAAATTCAGCTAGAATAATCCCACTAAAATTTTTTATTTTATTACTTAATTATCAAATAATAGCATTCCAACAAAAATTTTAAGGAATGCAAGTTCCAACCTCAGAATTGGATTTCTTCGTTTCGCTTAAAAAAGTTTCATGCCTCTGTGACTTGTTTGTATTGCATACAAACATGCAGCTTGACATTGCAAATCTAAAACCGGTCGCTTCCTTCCAATTTATAGAATCAATTAGAGACCGATCATGTGTCTAACTATGTTTGCCACACGACTATTTATCCTCTTCAATTATTCGTCCTGACATCTCTATAATGAGCGTGATTACATCGACATGATAGAGCTTTAAGCCGCCTTGCATAGCTTATAGCCAATGGTGTATTTTGGGGATACCATTGGAGCGAGAGAGCACAATGTGAGACTTCTTGTTCTATTTAATGCAATCTCTACTTTTGAGAGGCTTGGTAAAAGCCATGCTATTGGTTGTAAGTCACGCAACGCCGCTTAAAGCCTTGCCAGTGTCTACAGAATGTGGGATTTTCCGGTCCCCACCACATGACTCACGAGCTCATGTTGTCTTCTTGTAGCATGTCACGAACCATGTTCTGGAGACACTGAGCCCTGTCGGTATGACCAGCTTAATATACATAATTTTCAGATTTTTACGACATTCACGACGAGTATACATATACATAACATTAACATACTTTAAAACCATTTTAAAATCTTGGATTTTACTTTTCGCATGCTTCTCCTAAGTTATCATTAGTCTCTCAGTATCACGCTTCTTCGTCCCAGTGTCGTTAAATTCGTGAATGGTTTTAGTTCCACAGATTTTGCGAACTACATTTATTTTACTGTGTAATTTAATCCTAATTATCCTTCATCCCTCAGTTACATAATTAGTCCATAATTATCACTCCTAATCAATTTTCCCCGAACTCTATCATAAGAAGAAAACCCTTTCATCTGAGTTACTTAGAGTAATTTGTGATCCTACTACACCTTTATATGGAATAGATATTACAATTCAACTGAATTACTAGCAAACTCGGTAATATCACATGTGGTCAAACTAACTTACTAAGGTAATCAAACTCAATGACTGTACGCTTGGATAACCTACCTGGATTTTTATCAAATACTTGTGGATACCTTCAGTTTTGATTATGGTCTGCAAAAGCCTCAATGCTTTACCAAGAATTTCTATATATATATAATGTAGAAAATCAGAGCCTTATAAAAAATTTCCCTTACACCAATATGGTATATGTATCTTTTTTGTATTTGATTGTGTATTATGCTTGACACAATGGAGTATTATAAATTGATCTGGTTTGTGAAAATTCGTAGTTTGGTATAGAAAAGTTGTATTCTATGCTAATTTCTTTAAGAGTTTGAGTATAGCTACTCGTGACAGTAACATCTCTTCTTTGTTTTTCTATTTTTCTGTAATACTTATTAGTTTTACTTATAGTCTTAACATTTGGTTATTGTTGTTAGTGATATAGGAATTTATTTTCCAGTCCTCTTTTAGCATACCATGGATTTGACAGATAAGCCATATTACAAGTTTCGCATGAAAATATTCTTTGAACAGGATATATCAGTTGTTTAGAATACAAGATACATTTTTTGTATACAAGCGGTGGTTTACCTATTGATTGCTAAATTGCTAAATCTGGTTTTTTTAGCCTTACAAAGCTTAAGAATGCCCATTTATGCCAATTTAAAAGAAAAATCCCAAGTTTTTGATCGAAAATAGAGCACTACATACTGTGCGCTTTGTGGCCAGGGTTGTTAAGAAAAATCAACGACTGTTGCCATTGCGAAGTGTGAGGTTCAATGATAATGTGCCTGCACAACGGGCAGATTTCTTTTGTGAGAGAAAAATCAAATCTGTAGTCTAAGGGATAGGGCTAAAGTGCTAAAGTATTGCAGCGAACATTTTTTTACAATCATTGCTATGTCCTCTGATTAGATTCTTCAAGTATCTATATATGGCTATATAGCCATATTTTTATTTCGAGAAAGGATACATCTACAAAGTGAAATTATAACTAACCCTAAAGTTTGTTTAGTAAAATGAATAGATCGAGTTTTAAGGCTACAACATAAATCTAAAACTCTTGAAATGTATTTTGCTGATAGATGATGAAATTATGGAAAATCATCTGAAAATTTTCAAAAATCCATAAATTAAAGCTTTTTACAGAAGCATCATAAAGATTATTTTTAAACTGCTATAAGCAAATCTTTTATGCATTTTTTTATATTGTCATCTACTTCAAGAACTTTCAATGAACGTGGAGACATTTAACTTGGCATCTGGTTACGAAGAAGGGATTTATTCTTTCTAATTGCTCTGAAATTGGAGGAAATAATACGCTTAGAGAAGCCTTTCTCCTCTAAGTATTTGGACAATGAACTTAGTAATTTGTTTCTCTTTTTCTTTATTTTCAGAGACAGAAAAATAGATCACGAGGAAATGCTCAAGTAAGACTTCTTTCTAACTATTGGGAAAATTTCTCTTCATCAAATTGATTGTTGAAATTCCAAAGAAGTATAAATGTAACAGTATGTAAAACTATGGGCTAATGTTTATATATGCTGGGGACAATTTTATCCCATCCATTCATCTCATGAGATTTGCGTGGCCAGGTACTAATGAATTTTGTCCCACCTCATTGGTTCTATACTTGTATATGTATGGTAACTAGCAAAATATCGAAATCAGATCTCACTCTAACAAATCAATAATTGTACCAGTAATTGCATTATTGTTTTTAGTACTTCATTACGTCAAATTTCAACAAGTTTCATGTTTGTAAATTAAATCGACTGAAATGAAATGAATATTCTTCAAAAT
>JAUESI010020210.1:0-12170 GCA_032275145.1 Synergus laeviventris | reverse complement strand
TCAGCAGGGTGTCGTCTACTATGAGCTATTAAAACCTGGTGAAACTGTCGATGCTCACCGCTACCACCAACAAATAATCAAATTGCGCCGTGCTTTGCGTGAAAAAAGGCTGGATTATGAAGAAAGACATGAGAAGTTAATTTTTCTTCACGGCAACGCCCCATCGCATACGTCATTAATGATCCAAAACTACTTGAAAACACTCAACTGAGAGGTGCTACCTCATCCCGCTTATTTACCAGACCTGGCCCCTTCTGATTACCACTTTTTTTCGTCGATCGGACACGCGCTCGCTGAACAACACTTCGATTCGTACGAAGACGTCGGAAAATGGTTTGACGAGTGGTTTGCATAGAAAGATAAAGACTTTTTTTGGCGTGGTATACACAAATTACCCGAGAGATGGGTGAAATGTATATCAAGCGAGGGAAAATACTTTGAATAAAGTTTATTTTATATTCTGCGAAAAAAAAACTTTCTTTTGCCTAAAAAACAGCGGATTTAAGCTTATATACCTGGTAATGGAAGCAGACACTTTTGTCACTTTCTTTGATGAAAGTTTGAACAAAAAGTTACAGTATCAGCAGATGGACCTTGCTTTTCCATTCTGGTCTAATACTTCTGATATACGCCTATGCGTGTAACATCGACATTGCCAAATCACACAAAGGAAAACCCGAGGACCCTGATTGAAAAGCCTCTTGAGTTTACGACTCTAAGGATCTTTTTAGATCAGAGTTGGTTTTACCAAAACCAACATCTTTGCTAACGATCGTTTGGGTAAAATACTTTTAAAAGTTGTACACGCGATCCACTTAGGATTTCCCTGAAATTTTTAGTAAAAATTACCTGCCTGGCGCATCAGGGGATTTCCCCACCATTAACCAAACAACGCTGAAAGGGGCTTAAGCAGCCCTATCCGACTCCTATGGGCGTAAGAATAGACCTTGCTTCCTTAGTGATTATAATTTGTATGTGCGAAATTTTCTCACCAGAGCGGCGCTGCATTCAACACGCTTTATAAATGCATTACAGTAATGGGAAAATATTAGAAAATTCAAAATAATTAAGTTTTTGTACAAAATGAGGTCATAAAATCTTTCTAAAACTATTGTAGGATATAAAATACACATTATTCGTCAATCAAATACTATGAAATTGAAAAATAACACATGAAATTAGGTAAAATATTTCTTGATAATGTTATTCTATAATGTTAAAAATATCTAAAAAAAAGTATAAAAAAAAAGATTAACTTATAAACAGAATTATTTTCATTTTTTTTTATTATTCCGAACTTTATAGGAATGAAATAACAAATATTTTATTTATAAACTTTGTGTGTTTGTTACTGCCTTGCTCTTCAAAAAGGATACTTTTCTCTCTGCTATAGGTTGCAACTATAGCCGAGCGAATGGGACCAACATGGGAATAGAAATTCTAGAGAATTCGGAATGCTTAGAAGCCGAGGAGAATTACGATCAAGGGTGCTACTGTGGCCGGCATGTAGGCAAGCAATTTCATCCGCGCGACTATAGGCGCACCTTAAACCGCTCACCTAGTAAAAGGGTACGTCGGCCTCAAACCGACCTCCTGTGGGTTGACTTGGGGACTTATAAATCTTTTTTTCAATTCACGATTGCAGGAGTTACTGCAATCAAGCATTGGACAAAGGATTACACTCGCTTAACCCAACTTATCCCAGAATAACGATCCTAACCTTTGCCTTTAATAATCCTGTTACCTGAAACCGAATAACATCATCTCATTCGCATCCTCGTCTATTGTCGTCGCCCTTTCTCCTTTTCACCCTCACTGTCGCGTCGGCACCGTACCGTATATCGCTTTAAAGAGAGAGATAGGAACAAAGGACAACTCTTGTCTTGCGGCACTGCGTTTGATCTGCAATAATTGTTTACAACTCTGTGATACCTTTTTCAGATACCGGCTCAAGCACGCTCGCTTCGCTCTCTCTCCACAAAAACTTTATTACCCGAAATTTCTTGAGCTAATATTCTAGCTATGAATTATATCGTGTCTTCTTCGTGACTTATATAAATATGCATTATGTCGAGCCAACGGTTAATGTTACAGAATATATATTTTGTTTTACAATAAACATTGAAGTTTTTATTGCTAAGTTTATTTTTTTATTTACTTATTTTTAATTTAAGTTCTTGAATTTCTATTAGAGACGATTGTCAACTAGTATTTTCTATAAATATTTTCTTAATAATGATTAATGATAGCAAACTCAGAATTTTCACAACATTACTTCTAGTAATCCTTATGTTAAATGGGGAGATTTAATTTTGCGGCTAGAAACTTGAACCTAAAATATTATTTTTGTTTATCTTTATAGATACATATGAGTAAAATTAAGAAGCAAAGATATATGTACAGGCGATGAAAATTTTAATTTATTGTCAATTATTCTGGATTGAAGAAATACAACCCTCAAGGTAAAAGTAAATTAATTTATGTTATAAGAATTGTACATTGTGTAACCAGTGGATACTGTAACCAGTGCATAATGCGCACGGGGGCGCTGTTGGTACATGAACGAAGCAAGTATACCACTAGCGCCCACGCAGTGATCACAGATCTGAAACGAGTTACCTTCTACACAACTAAAGCTCGGAATCAGTGTGAAAAAAGTGGGAGCTCAGAGCACGTGACTATAATTTCGCGCGCAGTCGATTCTCCTCTTCTAAATCCGAAAACTCGAAGATGCACGATTGGGAAGCTCGGAAAACTTCGGCAACTGCACTATATATATCAGTGGGCAACTGTGTGTCTATTTATATCTCGGTCCCCTCGAACCCCTCGATCCTCATATGAAATAAATTCAAGAATTGGCGATTTTAATATTTCGTCCAATTCTTGATTTCTTATATGCCTCGATGCCTCGACTTTGAGGTTATGTCTTTTTTCAGGTGTAGTCTGCTAGAACCCTAGTCTGCTACTATTTCATTTATAGGATTATTAATATTATTTATATATATATTATTAATATTAAACTTGAATTACATAATATTATATTAATATTAATATTTATAAGTAATTGTTAAAATTCAAAACGAATGACCGAAATTAATGATTTCATCGAACTTCACGGGGCGGGATTTTTATCGGAATATTTTATTAAATAATTATAAATACACATTATTCTATGGCATATGTGCTGTGGATGAACTTATAGGGAACACCTCGGTCCATATAGTGAACAAATCAGTCACGACCAGGACGAATTTCTTCTCAGTAGATGAAGTGGGACAGGGACCTATCAGGTCGAGTGCTATGGTGTCCCATGATTTCTTCAGCACTCTGGGCTTCTGGGCTTCTTCCCTTGTGGACCGCATGGCCTTTGTGCAAATGCACAGGTGACAACTGGCCACATACTTCCGGGTGTCTTGGCGCATCCCGGGCCAGTAAAAACGTGACTGCGTGTCTCGTAAGGTCTTGTCCATCCCTGGGTGTCCTGCGAGGGTGGAGTCATGTTATTCCCACAACGCTTGTTCCACTTGGGACACGCAGTTACCACTCTTGGTCGTCGGGGTGCCATTTCCAGAAGCCGTGGTCGTCTAGGCGATGTTCCTGGATGTAACGATCTTCAGTGACGTTTCTTTCTGGTGAGTCTTTTAACTTGTCCAACCTGCCGACTTCCCGATTGATTACGGTATCATCTTTCTGGGCTTCACAGACCTCCTCGAACAATGAGCGGTCTCCCAGGGCGTTGATCCGTGGTGGAGCATCGTGATCTTCGTTATGCTTCCTTTCGGGTAGTGGTGGCAACATCGTTTGCAGGTCTGGTTCTCTTGGAGAAGGCGCGTCGATTGCTGGGTTCCGTGAGAGAGCGTCGGCGAGTTCGTTATCCTTGCCAGGGCAGTGCTCTACGGTGAACTTCAAGCGGCTCAGATAACTGGCCCATTGAGTCAGCTTTTTCTTGGTGTCCTTCATCTGGTGTAGCCAAGTCAGGGCCTTGCTGTCCGTCCTCAATGTGAATGGGCAGTCCTCAAGGTATACGTAGTACCTGAGAATCACCCAGATGACGGCCAGACACTCCTGCTCGTTACAGTGGTAACGAACTTCAGCAGGCTTAAATTTCGCACTTGCATACGAAATTATGCGGCGTTTTTCGTCATCTCTTATCTGGTAGAGGACGGCACCCATTCCTCGGTCGCTGACATCGGTCTGCAGGTCGTAGGGGAGATTAGGATCGGGTCAGTCCAACTACAGCGGGTTCTCCATCAACTTCTTCATGGCCTCAAAAGCCGTCTGTGCTGCGGTACTGCAACGGTACGGGAGTTTGATGTTGAGGAGGTCCGTGAGGGGTGCGGATACCTCGGCAAAGCGTGGCACATATTCCCGTAGCCAACCACAAATTCCCAGAAGGTAAAATTCGTGATTGGGATAGTTGGGGGAGTCAGGCAGGAGGGTCTGGAGGTGATTCAGAAAGTGGTGGATCACCCACTCCCGTTCTTCCCTACTCTTCTGTGCCGGGGGTGGCTTCTCAATGCTCCTAGGGAGGGCCCAAGGTTGCCCTGATCCCGGAAACAAAGTATGCCGCGCCCTTGTGAAGCGAGCGTTTGTCCGTCGGCGCAATTTTAGTAGATAGCGGGGATGCACACTGGATGGTGGAGAGAGGGGCCGATGGGTCGTGGGTGTGCTCGGGGCCTCGTTGTAGTCCAGTATTTAAATACACCATTTTTTTATCGTACTACTTCCCTCTCTCTCAACCACTAGGAGCGTGGAAAGTAACAAGAGCTCTACAATACGAAAAATTGACCACCTTAGGCCCATCAAAATATCCAGATGGCTCGCCCTATTCAGGATAAAAAATTCATCTGCGTAACCTTGAGCGTAAAAACCCTCTTCAGTGGAAGTGATGCTGAAGGTCTCTTCTATATCTAAGAAGGTGCCTACATACCCCCCCTCCTCCAATTGCCGCTCTATCCTCCGCGCAGCATCATGTAGGACCGTGACGGACAAATTTTGGCCTGAAGACTTTCGTCAGAAGCAGTCCTAGTTCCTCCAGTCCCTCCTGACTGGGTATACTTGTCTGTCCCTGGTGCTTTGTAAGTTTAAAAGGTCCTGATAGCCTAGTCACCCCTCTTGACTGTTATTACTGTAGACGCGAATTTGCAGTCTGCCCTTTTTCTAGGGGCTATCTGATACGTGTCTTGCTGGTCCGTTTGAATGATCTGAACGCCCGCGAAGGGAACCTCCAACATTAATTTTCTCTTCGTTCTTAGAATACTTACTCGTCTCGAGCCTGATTGGATCTAGGCGAGCCCCTGGATTCTTGGCTAGGATTCTATGAATGTTAGAGATAAGCACAATAATCCATTAATAAAGCACTAAAAAATAATGTTTCCCACTGTTAGTTGAGGGTGGGTGGTATAATCACTAAAAACAGCACACTTTAATTTAGCAAAGTCCATAATTACTGTATTTTAAAGAATTAATCATTAATAGTATCCGAGTACACATAAGCAAAAATCATACACGATACAAAGTAAGAGCCTTCTATACCCGAGTACACCGTACAGACACTCTCTCACCACCATACCACTGTACTCAATTCGCCTGGAGAAAGTTGGGAGAGAGGAGAGACGAGCAGAGGCAATAGAGTAGCCCGTGACCACAACAATTAATACCTAAAAATAGTATAATCCTAAACAATGACGGAGCGTCGTCTTGGGGATGTTCTTCGCTCCCTCACAGAACACTCTCCATCCCTCCTGCTTGTATTTGCTTATAATGTTTTTATATTCCTTCCGGACTCTATCTATCATTGGTGTCCGTATTTCCCCACGGCCCGTAGAGAAGCTCCTCCACTTCACATGGCGGCGGTCATGTCACAGCGCGTTTTCGGAAGTAGACTGAAGCTATACACCTCTAATCAATCTCCCGTTCTGCCCCTGAACCTCATCTTAATGACGACAAGGTTCCTACAGCATATATTCGGCACCAGTAGTGCATCCATGCGTTTGACAACTATGCATGCTCTTGGTGCGTTTTTGAGAGGCCATTTTAATAAAGTCCCTCCTTCTCCTAATCCTTTCATTTTCTCCCGTTATACCCAGGATTCTTGTATTAGGGATTCATCTGTTGGAATCGTAGGCATAGCCCTGATTAATACAGCTGCAGCGCCTTTGCTACGGTGCAAAGTGACCTGCTTACATGGAATGTCCGACCGATCCACTGATGCGACTAGGCCGAGGCATTTCCAGTAGCTTCTGACCCCTTTTCGGGGTCCTGCAGAGTTAGTCTAACACCGACTCTTCCCGATCCCAGATAGGGTCTATAATCTAGGGCATTTAAAGCCCTTGTGGTACCCTCTGGGATCCCTAAAATAAGGATTCAACCTGCCTTTGCAGGCGGGGCTAACTTCCTCTCACTACTCCTATAAACCCACCATTTTCCAGTCTTTAGGGTTCGATTCTGGAACTCGCGGCGCCGCAGTACGATAACCGTATCCTTGGGTATACCGGGGATCAGAATGTTTACCTTGTGGAATCTCTGTAGTATCTCCATATCATGAAGACTGGTCTCCAAGCTCTCTCAAAGCTTAAAACTGGAGGCCCTCTTCTTAAGCCATTCCCTCGTCCAAGAGTATCGGCAACGTCCAATACGATGGCCCCCGTCTTGAGAAAGGCATAGTTAAATCCAGAAGCGTGCTCCTCTCGGGTTAGTGCGCCAATTTCTTACTAGATTTCCACCCGCAGCCTGTTTAACTCCGCTGGAGGCATGCGGATCTCTAGATGGTCCCATGCCACAGTCACTTGTCTGTTCGCTATTGACCACCTGCGCATAAAAGGGCCTTGAATTTCAGGAGCTCTTTGCTTCCTCGCCGCCCTGTTCGGAGAAGTGTCCTGACACTCTTTTTTCCTTTTTTTTTGGAGACTAAGGTCTCCAATAGTGGGCCCAGCTTCCGTTTTCTATTTGAGAGCGCAGGAACGACTCCTTTTTGAGTAATTTCTATGCTGTACCATACAGACTCTTTATTTTTAATGAAAGTCCAGTGAGGCGCCTCTCAACTTCTTTCAGCTCCTCAGAATTGCCCTTCCTCCATCGTCTGGAGATTACCCTCTTTTAGGACCTTATTACCGGGTCCCTATGACGTGAGGGCCCTGTTACAGGATCCAACCTGTTAAAGGATATCAAAAGAGTATATTGTCCATTAAAATCTGGATATCGAGGGTGACCTCGTTCTCGGACGCGTTTAAAAGGATAAAATCCTTTTGGATGGCCTCCTGCTGGACTTACGCGGGCTGCAATAAACGTCCTGCCCTATCTATGGTAAAGTTGATCGTCCTTGGCCTCTTAAAACTCCTGTGTAAGCGGTAGGGCGTCGGCGTCTTTCTTGGCGTCGACGTATTTCTAGGTGTCGTACTTCGCGGGAGAGAGCACTCTTGAGCGTCTAGTTCGTGGACCAGTTGGGATGAGACGAGGCGACTAACCCCATGGCCGGTACAAAGGAGAAGGACTAGTGGCAAGTCACTCTGTGAATTGCCCACTAGGATGCCGTTATCAATCCGATCAATACTTGGCCTAGATGTGTGGGTAGGGATAGTAGGACCCATGGTCATATTCATGTTTCAATAATTCCTCAACATTTATGATTATTTATGTTTTCAATAATAAAAATTACCTACTTTCTGATGGTAATTATGGTTAAACGTTCTTTTTGCTTAAATAGTTGTATTTCGCTAACATCAGGACTGTCTCTTTTCCCAATAGCAAACAAAATTAAGAATGTTCTAGATCTTTTAAAAGAAAAAAAAAGGTCTTTTGAAACATGTCTTTTGGACATCCTGGGGATGCTCTTAAAACTTTTGATATCATTAAGAAATATACGTCTTGGAGACATATATTGGACTCTAACTTTTGTGCTCATTGAATGAGCACTTTACTTCCTCATAGAGGAAGCCAACATTGATTAATTAGTTGACCATCGTACTAGTTTTTATGTTTAATTGTTTAGTTCGCAATATGCTGTGAGGCGCGGCTCATTTATAGATATTGAATTCAATATTGATGTTGAGTGCTGAAAATGAATGTGAAAAAGTGTAGAACAATACTGCTTCTTCTGGTAATAATACAATGCTTCCGTTGAGTCTTTAAAAGCAAAACTGTATTATTACAAACATTGTTAAAACAATTGTTAAAAATACTCAAACAAACACTTTAAAACATCAGAATATACGTTGCTTTTTGTAGCTACGTGAGCGTCAAATAATTATGTTATTATGTTAGCTTTAAGATGACTTTGTGCGAAGAAAATAAATATAATATTATTATTTTCAGCATTTAATTAAACAATTTAAAATTGAGTGATATTTTTGCGCCAAAATTTTTCTAGTGAATAGCGCCACCGCAGTGCTATTTTCGAAACTACAATTTCAGAATTTTTAGTACACCTAATGAGTAAAAATGTATTTTTCCTTGTGGCAACACTGATCCCGACATTGTCTTAGAATTTCATATTATGATAGGTATATTCCGTTTGAAATATGTTGAAAAAACCTATTTTTAGGATCTGGATTTTGTCACTGCTACAAAGCTTCCTCTATAAGGAAGCAAAATGAATAGAATATATAAAATGCTCCAATGTAATTTCAACGTTAGATTCTACGATGTGGATATAAATTTTCTGATGTTGAGAGGACATTCGGTCCGGTCGTAATTCTTCTTTAAAGAGGACACTAGGTAGTCCCGTATCAAGATTTAACCATAGTCACCTAGACAGCTTTCAAAGTAACGTATTTCGTAATGGTAAAAAGAGTGCGACAGCTTTTATCACTTCATTTTATTGAATTAATTGCTTATGTAATAAATAAAAAAAGACAGTCAATATTAAAATACTCGTAGAGATAAAATAGATAGAAGAGAAGATTGAATGACATAAGTGAAGAAATATAATATTCGCAAAGGGATAGTAAAATATGGACGTAAATAGATGAGGGAAATGCTGGGATAGAGAATACTGCTCTCCCAGCATGTAAAACGCTAGAACGGAAAATCTCCTGTAAGTGATGTTTTTGCGAAAAATTAGTTTTTGACATTAATATGAAATCGTGCGAATAAGCTACGCCTGACTATAATAACCTTAATTATTTTTATATTAATCACAATTATAATAATTCTTCATTAATTATAATAAACACGGACTATAAAAAGATTTTAAATTGTAAAAACTTAAAAAAGTGACGAAATACATGGAAAAAAAACTCACAAAGTAACTTGTGATGCCAAAAATTCTAAAATATATTGATATAAGTCTGGAAATACAACAGAATAACATACGCAAAGCACTATGCGGACAGTTTGCCTTATTAAAGTCGCCCAGCTTGTGTTCTCGCTTGTTCTTTGCGCAGTTTTCCTGTTACAAATGGCTCGAGTCAATCTAAGATCTCCAATGGAATAACTCGTACAGCACTCGCCATTTGGCATGAGACAGAATGTTTTTTAAAAATATTCTAATGAGGTCTTTCGAAACTTACATGGTGCAAAGAACAAAAGGGGGTTTTGAACTTTCTAATTATATCTTTGAATATTCTGTCTAGTCGGTAATAATAATATCAGAGTCTTCAGCCATTTAGCATTCATCTATGATAAATGACCATCAGGATCCTGAAGTTTTAGTGCACTGATATTCCATTCGTGAAGCTCACAGACATCTTTATGGCGATTTCAGTCAACCACGACGTCGGGTAGTCTAGCATTCGATTTGTCTCCAGTTTCCATTAAGTGACATCCGCATAGCGGTTGCGAGCGACTAAGTACAAGTTTTGATACGATGAATCAAAACGTCCAATTTATCAGAATTATTTAAAGAGCGATATTCAAGCTTTGAGATTACGCATCTGCATTTTTACATATTTTGTCATTTTAAATCTTTTAATGTATAGTAATATTTTCAGAAAATATTACTATTTTCTATAGTTACAATAATATATGTGAACCCTGCTCAAAAAAATAAATTGTAAGTACCTTTTCTTTTCCATCCCATTCTACTTCGTCTCTATTAATGGTGTCCCATTTTATCCATCAATATAGATAAATAGTCCACCCTGATTTATCCGAAAGATGAAAAGAAGACTTTTTATCCTTTGGTGTTCTACGAAAAGATAGCAGAAGTATTGTATAAAATGGAATTTAGTCTACCGTACTCTATTCTAAATTTATCCGAAATATACCAGTTCTTCCTGATATTCATAACATTGTCTTCTGTTCTTTTCACTTTCGTATTGTATCTAAAAAATATGGCTAGAAGAAACTTCTATCAAATGATGACTGCCAATGCAAAATAGATCGTGTATATCATGGCTTTTTAAAGTTTTTATCTGAATATGAGAAATTGTTGAAAGTGCTGAACTTTTTACGTGCCCAAGGTACATAAAATCGGCTGCATGGTTTCCGAATCCGCAAGAAACAGTCAGAAAGTTGGTCGTTCATTATCGAAATCTCGATATGCGGAGTCAGCGCGTTGGTGAAATTATCGAATATACCTCGATTCCCTAAGCTAACGACTATCGAGATTTGGTTATTTGTCTATTTTCGGCCTCACTTCATATTTCTCATACTCCCATAGTTTTCAAATGAATCTTCAAGGAACAACAAACTTGATGACGTTTTTTAGTCATTAGGGTGCGTCAAAAATTACAAAGTATTAAAAAACCAATTTTATCTTGGAAATTCTTATTCCCTAAACAGCAAGAGAATCCATAAGAAAATTTAACCCAATCCAATGATGCCTTTTACTCCAGATCGCACTTAATGGTTTAAAACTAAATATCTCCGTTATATTGGATTTAAAAAAATTGAATTGGACAATATTAGCTTAATTTTTTACAAAAATAGTTTTCCTTTTAACAAATTTGAATTAAATCCTTTTTCAGTGACATTTTTTCCTATTTTTACAACATCATTAAATTTATTATGAAAATTTCTACAAATTGTGCAACATCGGTAGAATTGCTTCAATCAGCCACACTTCAAGTAGGGTACTATTGAGATACTATATAGATGCTGCCCTAATTTAGGCGGTAATGAGGGACTAATCACGTTCTAACTAAATTTTTTTAAATAGTAATTTTGAAAACATTAGAAACATTAAAACTTCCAACAGACATTGAAACGTTTTTCTAAAGTGATGAAACCCTGATAGTATGACTACTGTCGGTTTGGATTACAGCATAATTTTTATGTCAAATTTTTAAACGCGATTTTCTCAAAACTTTACTTTTTGCAAATTGAAAATTAGCGTACCGTACATAATTGTTAAAAAATGACTTGTTCGATTTTCATGCAACTTATAGCATTTATTAAAAGCACTCATTTTCATCAGCTGACGATGCCAAAATATTTAAATTATTATTATTTATTTAACAATTTATTATTTAAAGTATAAACCAACAACTCTGAAAATGTTGGATGTTTCAGATAAATATAATTTTCATTAGCATGACCACCGGCACCGTTTGACACACTTCACTTAGGACCATAGAAGCTAGGGTGCTATATCACCGTCATTTTTAATGTTTTTTCAATTACAATAATTAAATGTGAAAATTTTTAATAGAATTCAGGCTACTTTTTATTGATGAAAATATTTTTCCAAAATAGGTAATTTTTTGGTCGCTTACACGTACACCTAAACACACACTCAAGTAAGAAAAAATATATATTAATATAAATCCTAACTCTTATAATATTTTACTAACCTATGCTGGAGAAATCTTATAATTTTAGGGTAAGATGGGGAGTGATGGAACACTTTTTATTTATCTGTTCCAATTTCATGACGGTGACTTATCCGCAAATTTTTATGCTTTCTCCCATTAAAACTCTTACCGTTACGCTGAAGTACAAGGCATGATCACTTTAAGTTAACTTTTTTTAGTAATTAGCTTTTTTTAAGACACAAAAATTTCCAAGATAAAATTGTTTTTTAATTGTCATTTTTTACAAACTATATTAAGGCAGTTGCAAAGTTTCAAAAAAAATGTGCATAATCTCTAGAAAAAGGCGAAATCTGTACATTACTCTAATCTGTCATGCATTCCTACGATTGATTCTGAGACCGCAAGAATACACGGTTTGAAGTACCGTTTTGGCAAAGATGGGTTTTTCAATATGAGGCAGGTTGCTGACTGACTTTT
>JAUESI010020209.1:0-12171 GCA_032275145.1 Synergus laeviventris | reverse complement strand
AGAAATGTTCCACAATCATTTATTTATTTTAACTTGCAAGCGAGCAGATAGATGTTTAAAATTATAAAAGTGTCAATGACGAGTAAGATAATAAGCGTCAAGCGACACCATATATTTTCTTAAGCCGGATACCTATACCTTTATACCTTTACAACAGTTTCCAATTTTTAATGTTCATATTATCCATCTACCAATTATTTCTCTAGCAAATAATACCAATACCTGTCGAAACTTCTGATTGGTCAATTATTTTCTTCCTTAATTATTGGGATCCTACTTTTCTATAAATGCGATTTCAAATTTCAAATTCTTTCAAAGTGTATGTGTATTATATCATTCAACATTCTTAGACATTGGTTGATACTACTCTATTTGTTCCCGTATTGAAAATCAATGTAAAGCAATAAGATATTGGATGCTGAATCAATTCTGCAATTCGATTGAATTGCGACCACGAGAACAGAATTGGCAAGGATGCCTAAACAGGGACTTTTTAGCATCCGCATTGAAGAGTTCTCCACGATAAAACCAAATATATCAGATGAAAATAGGGAATTCCCAAAATTTTTCACACTTAATTATTTATGAAAATATAAAAAATTATTACATTTATACATTGGAAAATTACTTAATATGTATATTTTTTTAACAAATTTCGAAATAACCTTAAATATCTTAAAACAATATATCTTAAAATCCTTTAGGAAATCTTGATATATATTTCAAACCTTTTATGTAAAATCTCTTGAAATATCTTGAAATATCCTTATATTGCTTTAAATTCTTAGGAATTCTTTTAAAATCCATTAAAATTCTTTAATGCTTGACTTTTTATTGTTTAAAAAAAATGTATGTAACTGTAATAAAATATCGATCTAAACTTGATACTATGCTAGAAAAATGGTATATAAAGAGAGCAAAATTGAAAGTCTCTTATAGTCTTCAAAAGATTTCTTTGTTTTACAAAAAAAAGTTACTACAAGACGGACAAGATGAAGGCATATTCAGCTCTAGTTTTTCTGATGGCAATTCTATCTCTATCTCTCATGGGAACTGAAGGGGCAAAGAAAAAGACACAGAGTAAGATCTCAGATTAAATTCTTAAAAACCAATAAGAAAAACTTTTAATTTAAACTAAAATATTGAATATATATATATATATTATGTATAAGAAACCAGATATTTGGATATTCCACTTGCAATATATTAAACAAAAAACTGTTTTTAGGAAAATAATATGTGGCTATAAGTAAGCCAAAATGCAAATTTTGTCTTTACTTTCATTGAATTTTTATGTTTCTTTATAGAATGTCCTGACTGCAAGTAAGCTATAACTTGATGGCATCAGAGGTGTACCTCTTCTATGTTATGTCTGCAACCAGATGTAAATGAAATTAAAAATAAATTTGTAATTTCTGCCCTTGAAAAATAAATTCACAGATTAAAATTTATTTAAGAACATCGTTTTCTTTTCTCCTTTTCTAGACAAATTTCCAGTTTAATGGCAATAGGAATACTCTGACGAGCTCTAAAGGTAACATTCAGACAGCAAGAGATTCTGAGAGTAAGAGATTTTCATATTGTCACCAACATGGTAATTTCATGTTCGAAAAATATGTTCATTTTCAAAAAATATGTTTTTAAAATCCCACAAAATGTTATAAAATATTATGAAATGAACTTAATTTCTTACCATCAGGGCTCACTCCGAGTTAATCGTTTTGCAACAAAAGAATACCTCCTCCTTCACTTTTAATCTGGATTTTTCAATCTTCGTATCCATATGGGCAATTGATTTTAAAGAGGATATTAGGCTATCTCTAATTGTTTAGTTGATGTTAGCCCATGAGCCCTAATAGCACCATGAGATATAGCACCAATATAGCACTGAAACCTGCGGCAATCTTTCAGAGACAGCTTTCAAAAAAGACTTTACTCTTTTTGTTCTTTGTATATTGAACCCGATAAGTTCAAGCCGGTCGGTTATGTTTAGGAATATAGCACAGATTTCATAAACTAATTTTAATATTAAATCTAAGTTTGTAATTTACAATAAGTTTAGTAGAATTTATATATTCAAAATCAATTGTCATAGCTCAGCGGCAATACTTCCCGTTGAGAGTAAAGACGACTCGGGTTCGATTCTTTTGACTAAATTTGACTTGGTGATTGTTAGTTTAATAATGTGAAGTGACAATATAGTGACACTGTTAATTAGAGAAAATCTAATGTGTAATTTGATGATCATTTTTTAAACCATTCAGTTATTCTGCTA
Organism: Synergus laeviventris; assembly: GCA_032275145.1. NCBI lineage: Eukaryota > Metazoa > Arthropoda > Insecta > Hymenoptera > Cynipidae > Synergus > Synergus laeviventris. The sequence goes on along the minus strand of JAUESI010020209.1, from coordinate 9,896 downwards.
CAATAATTTTTAAAAAGAGAAAGATTGATGAAAGATAGGTGCACAACTTTTATGTGCCCAATTGGTGAGGTATAACGTAGTATAAATAAACAACTGTTGTTTATTTATGTATGAAAAGCAATTTGATGGCAAAAAAATTGTTCAATGTATGTTATTAATTTCTTTTTTCCGCAAAATCAAATAGGGCTATTATTTTCTCCGTATCTTGCATTTGTAAACAATTTGTTGAAATAAAAATTGTTTAAATATTATCAAAGTTTAACTTTTTCATTAATATGTTTAACATATTTAGTTAAAGGCAATCCTTATTCTAAATATAGTAACTTGTTTGCAAAGAATCAATCTATGTTAGGGATTCGAAAATTTTTCTTACAAATTTAAAAGTATTAACTTTTATATCTGTTCTTGACTCTTTTGTTACTGTTTTCTGTTTTCAACTATATGTAGGGATTATGTTCAGAAAGACCATACTTTCATCGTTTGTTGAGATAGTTCGACAAACGAGACTTACATTATTCCGTCGAATTGGAGGTATGTCAACAACGAAGATGGCATGATGGCAAAACGTCCGCAGAAGACTGGGGAAAAATTGAACTCAGAATAGTTCTGGGAGAAACAAGTATGAATCGATTATATATTTATAAAAAAAAGTTTATTTTAAATTTCTTTAATATATTTTTTCTATGTTCACATGTGAACGCATATTATTGGATCCTTTCGTACGATTGGTGGTGCTAATGCCAAAAATTGTTTGACCCTACTTTTGAGTAAGGAAGTGTCAACAGATTTGGCATTGCATTTAAAATCTTCCAAAGTAAGTAACACTACATTTTCTTATTATTAATATTATCTTTTTATTGATAATAATATTATATCTTATTTTTTCAGATCTAGCACGGGCATCTGAACATAAAGAAGTCACAAATTGCAAGGTTGAAAAATACATCAGCCAGTGGTTGTCTCAATCCAACAATAGCATACGCTGCGTAAAGTATTGTGTTAGGGTTATATTATAATAACTATTATAATAATTAGATACTTAATAATTATATTTATATTTTGAGAAGTTGAAATATTATTGGTGGTTTTTTTTAAATCAAACTCTTCTCCTATCGCTTGTGATAACATTTTTGAAAATGACACAATATTTGTAGAGTATCCTTATCGCGAGAAAATAAGTTACTAATAATTAATATTGTGTTATTTTAAACCTTCCTACCTGCACTATTCTTCTTATCTACCACCACTTTCCTATCCTTCTCCCCGACACCATCCTATCATCCTTCGACACCTTCCTTATGCCCGCAACATCCTTCATATCTGCCTCCTTATATCCACATCCTTATTCTGGCTATATACCTGCACCATCGCATCCTCAGCAACAAATGCAGTGCAGGATCATAATTGAACAATTCAAAAATTATATTAATATTTGATATGATATTTTATTAATAATTATCTTCAATTTCAGGTGATAAAAACCCTTACGAAGAGGCTGCGTCAGTTGCAGAAGCATTACTTCTACCGCGGAGGACGAGGCGGATCGTATAGCGCTACACGGAGAGAAAATCTATTTTCTATTATATGTGGATGGTTAATATCTGGATCGTAATAGATCAGCTATTTAACTATGGGACGACTATCTAGATATTTAGATGTAATATCCTCAGATATTAAACTTTTAATATCCAAGATAGTATACTTAAATATCTGATATATTAAAATTAGAATAAGAGATTTAAAAAACTGTAATATATCTTGGATATTAATAATATCTTGGGGTTACATTTAAAAATCTCAGATATTAAAGTGAAATATCCAAGATGATAAAGTTTATTATCTAGAATACTATACTATCTATTATATCTATGATACTAGAATTTGTTTATAATTATATTCTTAATTTTAAATTAATCAATTTGATTATCTATAAACAATGTGATTTCGATCAAAATATAAATTATATTATATTATAATTATATCATAATTATCATTATTATTCGCGATTCTACTATTTCAACTTGGCCGAATTTTGTAAGTCCGAAATTGACTTTATTTAAACGAGCAGTGACGAACTTTCCGTCTCGTAAGCGGATCGAAATCTGATCGAATTACATCGTCGATCAGAGCTCTTATAAAGGCCTCGCGCATCTCCCAAGATCCCTTGCGCAATAATCCTACTCTAGGTATTTTATGGCAGTTCCGCCAATCGAAATTGACACGCGTAGCCTCAATAATATAATCTAAACCTAATTCCAGAAGGGTTTTATTGCTGGCCTTGAGTGGCGGCGAAAACATACCTCAAAAGCAATTCTTGGGTCTTAGTAAGATAATTTATTAGTTCCCTGATGACTTGGTCGCGTGATCTAAAGCTAATCAAACGTCCTAATAAATTAATTCGTGTATATAAATCAACATTAATCTTCAAAGCTTGTTTCGTTAAATTTTTCTCCTTTTTGTTTAAACTATCTAATCTCTCGCGCCTCATTCTCACATTTCAACTCTTTAGTTGCTTATTTTACATTATTAACTCATTTCCTCATTCATTCGTTTAACATTCTTGCACGTTTTCCTAATTGAAAAAAACGTTTTATTGAAACTAATTTATTAGTTCCACATGTCAATCTCAAAATTAACATTTATATTCCCTGAAAACATTAGGACTTGTTGGTATATTTGTATAATATATTTTCCTTTTATTTAGTCAATTCACTCAATTCACCTTCATTTGAAATCTTTGCCAATCTCTTACCAGTTACCACAATTATATTTTTATTTTAATCCTGGATTTAGTCTTAATTCATATTGAAAATACAAATTCATATTCATGTCCTATTGAATTTAAATCCTGATGTCTGTGCCCTCATTATTTTTGGCAAAAAGTACAAATTGTGAAAAAAACAGTTTGTTTCAATAATGTTCTCTATAGCGTTTCTCAAAGTTTCATTGCAAAATATTTATTTTTGTAGCCGTAAAGTTGGGTAATTTGAACATCAATAAAATCAATAATTTTTCTAAGTATCACATACGGTAGAAAAAAATTTGAATTAGCGTATTCGGCAGGTTTGTCGATTGTTGTGGAAATTTTATAAATTGTTGAAACATCCATAAATAAAAAAGGTTTATAATTTAAATTATTTTAAATAATAAAACTATTACTTTTATTATTATTATTATTATCTTAGTAATTAATATAAAAATTAATAAATTTCTGTTTTTAACTTTTTCGTTTCAACGTATTCGACTTTTTATATTTACAATCTTTTTTATTACTTGCTTATCTACTAGTTTTATGGCCAGAAAGTGCTAAACTGAGCAGAAGAAATACTAAAAGTATCGTGAAATAAAAAAAGCATAAAAAATTATAGTTCATCATGAAAAATAATAAAATTTTCTTGCAAAAAGTCGTTTCGTTAAAATTTATCACGCATGATAAGTTTTAGGTTTAATAGAAATGTTCCACAATCATTTATTTATTTTAACTTTGAAATAATAATAATTTAGTATGTTGTATTGACGAAAAAACGTCAAAAAATTTTAGTTAAACGCAACGAAATACGATTATTATTTTTCTGAAAGAGATCTATAAAATAATAATGTATATATATAAGTACCGCATATATATATATCTGTATATATACACAAATGATTTATTTTGAATTTGATACACCTGCTTTTCAATTTCTAGGCAGAATATAATGTCCTAAAATTAATTTCCCTAGTTTCTTTATGATGGCTTTGATAATCACAAAACGACAGAAAGACAAAAGCGAAGTAAGAATAAACCGAAATATAATAAAATGTTAAGCATGTTTATCAATTACTGATAATTTTATATCAAAAATGACTATAATATTTCTTAAAGATTCATACAGTTTTTACTTTTTTAAGCCTGTAGCCAGTAGCATTTATTTTTCTTTGTATTTAAGATTTATTTTGCCAATTATTAATTGATTAAGTAAATTACTTTTATCAATAATTACATTTATCATTTATTTATATAATAAGCGTCAACCGACACCATATATATTTTTTAAATGCCATTGGGTTTAACATCACAAACTATACTTTATTCCATAAGCCGGATACCTTTATATCTTTACAACAATTTCCAATTTTTAATCTTCATATTGTGGCGTGCGTTTTCTCCAAATGTGTTTGGCAAGTTTATCATTTGTTTACAAGCATATTAAATCGCTAAAAAATATAAACAGCAAGCCTGGGCTGCTGTCGCACCAGACAATTAAATTTATTGCGGTTAACCCGAATAACTTAATCCGCTTGCTTCTTAAAACCGCACGCCCGTCCCTAGAAATGGCCATCGGTTCCAGCTACCTTCTTTCTCGGAATGCGAGGAAGGAATTTATTTATATCTTGAATTTTTCGAGGGGAAGCTTCTTGGCTGGGGCTGAGGTCCTGCCGAGTTGAAACCTTTGTATTACAACTACGATCTTTAATTAAATAAAAATTTTTTATTAAAGATTTCGATTGCCTCATTTCACCTACGCATGTACACTAAAATATTATCCGTTTTTCTTCCTCATTCTCTAAATCGGAATCAGTGAAACTTTTACTGATTTAATTAGTAATGGAGTATTTCACTGATGAATCAGTGATTTGAGCCTTTTCACTGATCAATTCAGTAAACAGCCCACTGATTATCAGTATAAATAACAACGTGAAGTGTCAATCTTATTGATCATATCGATTCTATCAATTGTTATATCGATCGTTGCAATGGGCTTCCTTCAGTTCATGAAGCCTTTCGAAGCGTCTTTTCTACTTTTCCCATTTAATTATCCACATTATTAATTTTTTTCATTTATTTTAGTATACAGTGAGTGAAATCATATTTAATTATTAGAAATCGCTTCTACGTTTGGTTGTATCAAAGGTATGTGTGTGTTTGTGTGTATAAATACAATTTTATTCAGATATACACTAGTTCAATTATTTCTTTTTTCTAGGTCAACTCCAATATTTTTTGTCATTTATATTATCAGAATCTCAACATCTAGAATTTACCATTTTTAGTTTACGGCTGTGACTAAATTTTTCGAGTTCGTAGCAGGTTATTATACATTTATGAGACATAATCTTCGATACACTGTAAATACACACTAAAATTTTATCATTCAAACATGAATTCATGAATTATTATCTAATTATTCTTTTTTTATAGGCTAAAATTAGCATTGGTGATCGAGTTTATTCTGTACTACAGAAAACCCTTCTCAATCATAAGAAATATTTCCTAATCCTGAATTGATTCAATATCTCCCGGTAACAATCCTTAAAAAATATCTATAACTTTCACATATTTATATAAAATGATATTTTATTTTAAACTTTAAAACTATTTAAATAAATAAAATTTCCATTTTTAAGGAAGGAACATGCATCACAAAGTACGTAGAGCGGTTTGCTGCAGAAAAAACTGGAAATGTACAACCATACGTAATATATGTGAGGGGCCAACAAAAAGACTCCTACTTTGTACAAGGGGACAAAAAAAACGATAAAACTTGATCCAGATCTAAGTCCCATTCTTGCATTTGATCTCCTTTTCAAGTTGCATTTTGTAAGTAATGTAAAATATGCGGATTCATTGTTCTTCTTTTACAATTTTTTAGAAAATTATATTTACTTAATTTTAAGCTTCTTGAAAATGAAGATGATAGAGTTTTAGAGATGACTATAATATATAGTTTATAAGACATTTATACAAACATTTTTGTTCAATATAATGTTGTGTTCAATAAATTAATATTTGATTCATTAATGAATTAATTAATTCATTTTAGTTTTTTTAACGGATGTCTGCCGTTATGTAATTCGAATTAAAGTGTCAACATCTTTTTAACAAAATTAAACATTATGAAACCTGTCATTACAAAAAATTGAAAATTTCCTGTAGCACAAATTGATATCGCTGCAGAAAATATTTAATTTTGAATAATGAGACTGATTTCATATTTTTTAATTTTTTTATTGACTTTGGAACTTTAATTTGGATTTCATTATAGCAATTTACTTTTAAGATTATTTCAATCTCACGCTAAATTAAGAAGGTACAAGTGCTGCCAACTATCGGTCCATCATATTCCTCTGTACTGATTCAATCAGTGACCTTTATGCACTGAATGAATCAGTAACTTTTCACTGATTATCAGTGACCGGATTCCAGCTATTTGAATCAGTGATATATGCATGTGTCCATTTCATAGATGGTAGTTTGATGCTAGAATTATAACTATACACAATTATTAATTCGGTTTCAGAGTATCAACATATAAAACCAGCAAAAGTCATAAATCCTAAGTTATGTCCTATTAAATTCTTTGAAATATAAATAAGAATCTCTCTTCAAATCGTCTTCAAATCTCTTGAAATATCTTTAAATACCCTAACATTGCTTTAAATTCTTAGGAATTCTTTTAAAATCCATTAAAATTCTTTAATGTTTGACTTTTTATTGTTTAAAAAAAATGTATGTAACTGTAATAAAATATCGATCTAAACTTGATACTACGCTAGAAAAATGGTATATAAAGAGGGCAAAATTGAAAGTCTCTTATAGTCTTCAAAAGATTTCTTTGTTTTACAAAAAAAAGTTACTACAAGACGGACAAGATGAAGGCGTATTCAGCTCTAGTTTTTTTGATGGCAATTCTATCTCTATCTCTGGGAACTGAAGGGGCAAAGAAAAAGCCACAGAGTAAGTTGAATCAAATTTGTTTTCGTTTTTAAAATTTTAATTACCATTATACTGATCCATTCAAGATTAATTTTTTTTTCTTTACTTATATGTATATCTCTCAGATTAAATTCTTAAAAACCAATAAGAAAAACTTTTAATTTAAACTAAAATATCGAATATATGTGGATATGCAAATTTTGTCTTTACTTTCATTGAATTTTTATGTTTCTTTATAGGCTGTCCCTACTGCAAGTAAACTAACTTGATGGCATCAAAGGTGTACCTCTTCTATTTTATGTCTGCAACCAGATGTATATGAAATTAAAAATTAATTTGTAATTTCTGCCCTTGAAAAATAAATTCATGGATTAAGATTTACATAAAAAAATCGTTTTCTTTTCTCCTTTTCTAGATAAATTTCCAGTTTAATGGTAATAGGAATACCTAGATTTTTTTAATCGTATTAAAGTAAAAAATTATTTTAAAAAAACATCATCATCTTTTAGTAAAAATGAATGCGATTTAGTATACAAGCTCAGAGGAGCCTGGTGAATTCAAGAATTATTGAATTTTAAGTAAAATAACATTTTTTTTAAATTAGTTCGACACAGGCTTACACTGTTCGTTGATTCTGATATAAATTTCCAGCAGCGCGTATGCGATAGAAGTCCGTACCCTGTTATCCAATACGATGTTCCCAATCTTTACCTGAATATAATACAATATAATATAATGCAACAAATAAATTACTGAAAAAAAAGTGCAAAAGGAATAGTCGGTGTCACTACTACAGGTTCGCGGAACTTCCGCCGGGATGTGAACCATACCCGTTAACCTCAAAGGTTTCAGAAGTACCAACCAACCACCGGCCATCAGAGTATCTTCAAGACTACACATCCCTGTATGACACGGGATTTTTTTAACCTAACCCTTATTACTATAGAACTTATTAACTACTATCTTACAATGGATGATTTTGTAGATGATCTCTACATTATCCCCAGATTTGCCCCATATATACATTTAAACAGTCGATATTAGTAAAAACACCTAAACACGCAGCTGTCACATACACGGGGCAGATATGTGAAAGTAGATGCGTGACCCGAGCCGAGAATGTAGTCGAACTCCTCCTCAATGGCCAAGGATTTTTTCCTGAGTAGCATCTGACTATTCCAAATGACTGGATTTCCGAATCGTTGTTATATAGTTGAAGACACGTATGTACCGCCACTTGCGGGAAAGGACAAATTTCCTAGGCTAACATCAACTAAACAATTAAAGGTAGCCTAATATTGTCTTTAAAATCAATTGCTCATGGACACGAAGGTTGACAAATCCAGGGGAAAATTGAAGGAGAAGGATACTTTTGTTGCAAAACGAATGATAAAAATAAATATAATGGCATAAGAGTGAAGGGTATTTGAAACCTCTGGGTGAAAGGGGGAACTCACTAATCGTTAATCAAGAGACAGAACGGTTCTGATGGTAACATTCACACAGCAAGACATTCGGAGGGTAAAAGATTTTTCGATTACCACCAGCATGGTAATTTCACGTAATTTAAATTAAGGGCATGTGATACTCTGGTGATACTTAGAAATATGATTGATTTTATATCTTCAAATTCCCCAACTTTGGGAAACGGTAAAGAACATTGAAACGGACCGTTGTCGACTCAATTCTTTTTGCATAATGAAACAATTTTTTTTTTTTGCTAAAACGGAAGTATTGATAATGAACTGTAGATAATAATTATTTTTTAATTATTTCAACCAAACGAGAGTCAATAATAGTCGCTTATCATTTTTTATAACTTCCCTGAATTAATTTTTTTTAAATATTCATTTTTGTGAAAAAAACGTAGGTAATCTAGACCAAATTGACCCCACCACCTACGTTTTTTTTCACAAAAATGAATATTTAAATAAAATTAATTCAGGGAAGTTATAAAAAATGCTAAGCGACTATTATTATCTCTCGTTTGGTTGAAATAATTAAAAAATAATTATTATCGACAGTTCATTATCAACAATTCCGTTTTAGCAAAAAAAAAATTTTTTTTCATTATGCAAAAAAAATCGAGTCGAAAACGGTCCGTTTCAATCTTCTTTACCATTTCCCAAAGTTTCAGGGCAAAATATTTATTTTTATAGCCGCGAAATTGAGGAATTTGAACATATAAAATCAATAATTTTTCTAAGTATCACATGCCCTTAAAAATGTATCAAATTCCCGATTATTCATACAGATTTGATAGTACTTACTTCAAGGGATTTAAAGATATTTTATAAGATTATGCGTTTTTGAATTATGGTTACAAGCGCCAAGTCACATGACTTATACCATGTGTCACTTACCATATGAGCATATTTAGATAACCCGAGTTTTTTTCCACAATTTACACTATTAAGTGGCTGTGCACTATTAATTTTATGAAAAAGTAAAAATTGCAGAAAAAAAACTTAGGTTTTCTAAATGTGCTCATATGGTAAGTAACACATGCCCTTAAAATCCCACAAATTGTTATGAAATATTATGAAATAAAATAAATTTTAAAATACTTAGAAATTATTGTTTTTTAAACCCATGGAATTACCACATTGGTGGTAATCAAAAAATCTCTTACGGAGACCACGTGACCAAATTAGTTAGTTATGAAAATTTTTTTTGGTGTTCACCATATCTTAACGCAATGATATATCGGTCTCAAAGTTTGGAATATAAAAATTGAGACAATAAATTGCGTTTGTATGTTTACTTTGAGGAATAATTTTGAAAAAAATTCTGAAAGTATAAAAAATAAATGTGGAGAATTATTTTCACTTTTTTTGGTGTTCAGTACATCCAGACGGATTGCGATATTGTGTTCAAAATTGGAGAGATTAAATAAAAAACAGTAAAGAACGTTTGTTACTTTGTTTATATCAATATGTTAATAATTTTTAAAAAACGTTTTTTTATACATTGATAAAGTATAGGATATTACCACTCGAATTGTAGCACTTTGCAGGTAAGAATAAAAAAATGTGAAATGCATCAAACCGACATTACCTGCAAAGTGCTACAATTCCAGTGGTAATATCCTACTTTATCAATGTATAAATAAAGTTTTTTTAAAAATTATTAACATATTGATATAAACAAACGTTCTTTAGTGTTTTTTATTTAATCTCTCCAATTTTGAACACAATAT